>FXXK01000170.1:276855-291984 GCA_900184695.1 Betula pendula | reverse complement strand
TTTAGACTAACCAAGGATCAGTCACCAAAGACGGATCAGGAGAAGGCATACATGAGCAAGGTGCCCTACGCCTCAGCTATTGGAAGTCTGATGTACGCAATGGTCTGCACTAGACCGGATATTGCACATGCAGTGGGAGCTGTGAGCAGATACATGGGCAATCCAGGGAAACAGCATTGGGAGGCAGTCAAGTGGATTTTGCGATATCTGAGAGGAACATCAGATATGTCTCTTTGCTTCACATGAGCAGATTTGAAGCTGCAGGGCTATGTGGATGCTGATCTGGCAGGTGACGTTGATAGCAGGAAGAGTACTACAGGGTTTGTGTACACCTTGGGTGGTACAGCAGTGTGCTGGGCCTCAAAGTTACAGAAAATTGTGGCCCTTTCTACCACAGAAGCTGAATACGTGGCTGTGACAGAAGCCGGAAAGGAGATGGTCTGGCTAAAAGGTTTCTTGAATGAATTGGGTAAGAAGAATGAGAAGAGTGTTCTGCACAGTGACAGTCAGAGTGCTATTTTTCTTGCGAAGAACCCGGCATATCATTCGAGGACGAAGCATATTCAGTTGAGGTATCATTTTATACGTTCACTACTGGAAAGTGAACAGTTGATACTTGAGAAGATTCGTGGTACAGAGAATCCAGCAGACATGTTTACAAAATGTGTGACTGTTGAGAAACTGAAGCTATGTTCAGCTTCAGTTGGACTTCAAAATTGAGGACAGGAGGAGGAGGAGACGTTTTGAGGAGATTTGCTTTTAGGACTTGATGGAATTCAAGTCAAGTGGGAGATTGTTGGCATTTTTTGACTTGAATTAATTTAAGTCAAATTTTGCTGCCTTTGGGATATTGTCATCCGATCAATATACATGCAAAAAGGAAGAAGGAAGAAAGAAGTCTTCTATTTCAGCTTGCACATGGAGGGGTGGCTGAATTTCAAAGTCAAGTGGAGAAAGCCTTTAATCAAGGCCCTATGTTTTTATGCACTCCATCTTTTGTTGACTTCTGACATATGGAGTGCTTGGCTATTTAATGGCTTTGGCCATTCAGTTTTTATACACGAAGAGTAGAGAGAAAAGAAGAAGAGTGAGAGCAAGAGAAAGAAAGAGCAACAAGAGAGAGAGAAGAAAAACTGATTCCTACATCAGTTTCTGGAACTTCCGTCCAGACTTGATCAACGGCTCCGATCAACGAGCGTTGGTGGTCCGATTGAGCTGAAAATTGGTGGGCATGTTCATGACACGTGAATCTTCATTGTGAACGGTGGAGATTGGATTCTGAGCATTCGGCACTGGTTTTCTGAGCTCGGACAGCATCCTCTGTTTTGGTGAGATCTCTCCTTACTTCTTGTAGAAGTTGACAAGTTCCAATTATTTAGTTCCTCTTGTGTGTGAGAGTGAACTTGGGTGTAATTGGGGTCCTTTGGGTTTGAGTATTTTTTCTCTGTAATGCTCTTTGTACTCCACTCTCTTTGATAGTGAATTTCTCCGGATCGTCTCCAACAGTGGATGTAGGCTTGTTAAACTGAACCACTTAAATCTTGGTGTCGTGTGTAATTTTGATTTAATTTTTGCTTTCTTCTTATTAGTTGCATCTCACGGGTCTTGGAGGAAATAAGTCATATTTCCTAACAGAAATAAATTTACAGCCTCTGGGTTGTGTGCGTGTCAAAGATGTCCCTGGGAGAAATCTTGATGGTGAGCAAATATTTCGGCGGCCACAAGCATGCATTGATCTTTATAGAAGATCTAAAAGTTGATGGAGACAAGGAAGCTGTTTGCGGGGTATGTGAGGAACCGCCATCGGGTCCCGGGTGCAAATGCTCCAAGTGCAACTTCGTCTGCCATAAATCATGCTTCGAGCTACCCGAGGAGATACAACATCCCTTGCACCCAAACCACACCCTTTCTATCGGACGGCCAATGCCTTCTAGGTATTGTGCTTCTTGCGGGAAACGATGCGGAAAGTGCTTCTATTACAGGTGCAACAACAATCATTGCTATTTCAGCCTTGACACTAAATGTGCTTCTCGCTGGCGAGTAAATAAGAATGATTGTCACCAGCACACGTACGTTCCCTTCTTCAAACAGATTCAGTTCACGTGCGAAGCCTGTGGCGAGGAAGGCAAGGACATCGTATGCCTATACTGTACCATATGTCAACTCTTGATTCACTCCGAATGTGCTTCGTTTTCACGCACTATCAAAATTGTAGATCATGATCACCTCCTCACGCTCACCTATTCTGTTCATCAAGTCAAGGAGCATGCCAACATTTTATGTAAACTCTGCTCTAAAGAGGTGAATACAAAGTATGCAACTTACTATTGTAAAAAATGTAGTAGTTACGCTGCCCACTTGAGATGCACAAGATGGCGTGACTTGGAGGAGGATGAAATGAATGCAATTGTTGAGTCAGCGCCCATTGGATACATAGGCCATGTAACTGGCTTAATCAAGGATATGAATCGAGCAGAGAACGAAAAAGATCGGCCTCGGGAGATCAAACATTTTAGTCATCAACACGACTTGATTCTCAGCTATGACGAGCTCAAGGATAATAAACTTTGTGATGGGTGTATGCAATTCATCTCACCTCCGTTTTACAGTTGTGCCCAATGCAACCTCTTTCTTCATAATATATGTGCTAATCTACCCGCAAATGCTATATACTCATTTAGCCCATCAATATCACCTTTCACCCTCTTGTCACAGGCACCTTTCTCTGATGGCGTGTTCAAATGTGAATTTTGTAATCATTATCGCCATGGATTCGCCTACTATTTTGAAAGTAATGACTTCTTCATCTTCGACATTCAATGTTTTGCAATTCAGAAAACCTTTCAGCAAGAGTGTCACCAACACCCCCTTTTCTTGGCTCCAAGTGCCGGTCAAAAATGCAATTTTTGTGGAGAAGAAGGTTTTTTAGTATGCTCTATTTGCAATTTCGCCTTGTGTTCTAGTTGTGCAACTCTTCCACTTGTAGCCGACCATAAATATGATGAACATCCCCTCAAACTCACCTACATTACTAAAGACAATTTCGATGAATATTATTGTCTAATTTGTGAAAAAGAAAGAAATCCAAACCATATGTTTTATTACTGTGCAAAATGCAACTTTCCTGCTCATCCTCAATGTGCTCTTGGGAAGTTTCCATACATTAAGTTTGGAAAAACTTATAAAGATGAACATCATCAACACCCTTTCACTTTTGTCCCAAAGACAGAGTACTCCCCTCCATGCGATGTTTGTGGCAGCCATTTCGACGAGGTGGCTTTAGAATGTACTCAATGTAAATTGACTGTTCACCCAAGGTTTGATTTTTCTGGAAAAAATTGTTTGCAACATCTAGATGAATATGGAGTAGAGTGATACGTGGCAAGCCATATGCTCGTATAAATGGTAGGGGATGAGGCAGTAAGTGATTGGGTATCTGCAGCAGCAAAGCATCGTGCAACAAGCAGAGTTGTTATCAGAATAAGAGGATTATCCTCATCAGTATCGTGTTATCTTTATCAGTATTTTCATTAATAATTGTTAAGTGTCAGTAGTGGGTTACATCTCTATGAGTGTAGATCCATTTTTATCACATTTCTTTGTAAGCCTATATAGCCCAATTGGGTTGATGAATAAAGTTTGTCAAAAGTTATATGAACTCTTGTTTAGAAAAATGTTACATTTCATCCTCTTGTCCTTCTTTCATCCTTCTATTTTTTAAAATCACCATTGAATTTGTGGTTCCTATATGTAGATATATATGGGGACCACAAATCTAATGGTAATTTTAAAAAATAGAGGATGTAAGAAGGATATCGATAAATATTATAGCATTTTCCTCTTATTTATTGTTTGGAGACTCGCCCCCACAATACGTTCTCAAGCTCAGACCTGTGCCATAACATAAAGTAACCTCCTCAATGATGATTAGAGAAAGTTAGACGGATCTCTTGTCATAGTTAACTCAACTGTATTAGTATTATTTAGTTCAATATAACTTGATTAGGATGTTTTTGTAGAATTTCAGCTTTTAAAGACACCCATAAACATCAAAATATTGAGTTAGTTCCTCTATGCTCTTTTTTAAAAAAACGATGAACCAGAAGTAAGAGCAAAGCTCTAGTGAGTGAGTGACAAAAATGGAGCTAGAGCTGAGGTCCATTGCCTTAAAATGCATTGACTGGTCACGTAAGGATGTTATTTTTGTAACAAATTATATATAAATTTTTATCGTAAAATGAATTATTTATATTTTATTTTATGATTTTGTCTACAAATATAGACAATTACATTCTTGACTCGTATTTATAAGCCCATTCGAAAATGTATTATTATATTTGAGTTCTGCTTGTTTTATTTGTTAAATAAACTAACATAGAACAATTTACCCGAAATATTGATGAATAATTTGATTTGCTTATAGTCCTAATTAATAGATATTGGAAGACAGCTGTACAATAATCATTATTCATCCAAAAAACCATTTATCATCTTTCTTTTGGTAATGTTTTAGACAGCTTAAAACAAAATGCACTTGCTAAGGCAGGTGACATCTCTTGCTAGCTTCCATTTGGTCAATAGAGGAAGGCTCAAATTAAGCTTTTCTAATCATTTAAGCTGCATATACAAAGAACGTGGCTATTTGTTTGTTATCATGTGCATGCGACTATATTCTTATTCGAAACCAATATCTTATGAATATTGAATAAAGTAAAATAATGTTGTTAATGATACTGTAACTTTTATTTGTTCTGTTTTATTATATTTTCTTGTAAGTTTATTTTATTTTTTATTTAGTTTAATTTTACTTGTTTACAACTGATAGCCTCTTTATAAATAAAGACCGTTGTAATACAATTTATATACACTTCAATTTATTCAAGATATAGCCCTAATGCTTCATGAGTCTCTTTCTCTCCCCTTCCACTTTCTTCTCTCTTTCATACTGTGTTAGAGTAATGTAGTGTAATCAAATATACTCTAACACTCATGTCCCCCTCTCTCAAGTGGTAAGTTTCGGTGTGTTCCCTTTACATCCACCACTTGAGCCTTTTTTTTTAATTGTTTTTTTTTAAAATAAATAAAACTGGCATAAAAGCTTCAACGTAATAACCATTAAATTCAACTTCTTTCAGTTGGTTGACATGTAAAAGTAGACTTTTGGTTAAAATTGGACACATACAGAAGTTGATGAACAGGTCTAATTGGACGGACAAATCATGGATCCAGTGATTTCTCTTTTTGCATTTTTTTCAAGCGATCCAGTGAGCGTGTTGTATTGCTGTTCACTGCTTGATGCTTGAAGCCTTGAAGAGAAGGAAAAGAATAAATAAACAGATGTAGTGGAAGAGAGAAGAAAAGAATAAAGAGAGAGAGAGAGAAAGAAGAAAAGAATCACAAAGGGTTGCGGCTTGATGCTTGAAGCCTTGAACAAGGGACCAAATGATCAAAAAGACGCGAAAAAAGGCATCACAGCGGTGATTTCCAATAGAGGAATAAAGAGAGAGAGAGAGAGAGAGAGAGAGAGAGAGTGGGAAGAGGAAGAAGAAAAGAATCTACAAAGTGACAAAGGGTTGCTCGAGGTACAAATAGAGAACAAGTCTGAAACGGTTAAACAAAACTTGAAATTTTTTCGAATTTAGTCTATTAAACTAATTAGCATATTGATTTTTATATACATTTTAAAAAAATATATGTGAAAGTTATATGTTTTAGTATACATGTAAAAATTACATACTCTAAAAATAAATGTCAGTTTAATAGGCTGAATTAAAAGAGATAAATGTATCATTTTTTTTTCTAATTAGATAAATGTATCATTTAGAATTAACTAATTAATTTGCATAGAAATGAGTGTTCTATTTTCTTTCTTAAATTCACTCTTATTTAATTCTATGACACAATTTTAATAAAACAGTTTGAAAGCATATATTCAAGAGATATTACCATTCAATAAACATGATTCAGATAGAAAAATCTGATTAACGGGTTTTTTTTTTAAGGATTTACGGCACCCAAGCCAAATCTTTTTTTTAAAAAAAAAATTATTGTGGTAATATTTTAGTCAGCTTAAAATCAAATACATTAGCTAAGTCAGATCAATAGAGGGAGGATCATATCAGCTTTTCTAGTCACTTAAGCCGCATATACAATGCTTAGAAAGCATTGTCTCTATAATTACAATCCATTGTCTCTATAAATTTTCATTTTTTTTTCTCTATTTCTCCATTTAAGTCTTAATTGAAATATTAGTCATGTTATCAATTGAAAATAAGATGTAGAAGAACTTGAATATAGAAATTTAATTAGTAATATTGCATTCTAAAAAGAGAAAATAATTTTTTTAAATATATATAATATATTATAAAATATTAAATTAAATAAATCATTTATATTTAATATTTAAAAATGCCCACTTAAACTTATCATCTTAAGCCTTAAGATCTATTGAGCCTGCCCTAGGTAGGAGCCAAATTTTATTATGAATAGGAACCCAACTAGCTGAAATAATATTTTACTTGTAATTTTTTATTTTTCAAACAAGTTTGGGGGCTTTGGCCTATACCGGCCCCCAGCCCTGTCCATGCTTATAATGTCAAGTTATTTTAAAATTCTAAATAATTTTTTAATATATATATCATACTTTTATCTTATTTTGTTAATATAGCAATGTTAATCATCTTTTAGATTAACTATTGTTAAAAAAAATAAAAATAAAATAAAATAAAATAAAAAATGAAGACTAATTAACAATTCTCATGTTCCCTAGTGGATTCGGGTGTGTTTCTCTCTACATCCACCACTAGTGAGAATTTTTCTTTTCCTTTTTTTTTTGTTAAAAAATTAACTTTGACATATAAGCTTTAACGTAATAATTATGGACATAATTTTTCTACAAATTGGGTTGGTTGAACTTCTTTTAACCGAGTCTATAAAAATGTAATATATCCCTTTGTATATAATTTTTTTAATTGCAATGACAAAATTTAAAAAAAAAATATAAAAAATATATATGTTTCTTTTAACTTTTTTCTTGCAATTAAAAAAAAATATGTACTTCTTACATGCAAAGTAACACATAATATTTTATATACCGGGCTTGAGGAAGGAAATCTTTGTCCAATAATCATTCCATGCGACTCTTGCTGTTGGTTGACATGCAAAAGTAGACGTTTGGTTAAAATTTGGACATAGAAGTTGATGAACGGGTCTCATTGGCAAACGGACAAATCATAGATCCTTATTTGCCCAAAAACATTTTCCTTTTCAATTATTTCAAGCGATCCAATGACCGTGTTGTACTGGTGTTCGGTGCTTGATGCTTGAAGCCTTGAAGAGAGCAAAAGAATAAATAAACAGGGGGTTGAGAGAGAAGAAAACACAGAACAAATAAACAGAGGGAGAGACAGAATAAAAGAATCCACAATGGCTTCCCGCTTGGTGTTGAAGCCCTGAAGAGAATAAAATAATAAAGAGAGAGAGAGAGAGAGAGAGAGAGAGAAAAAGAAAGAAAAAATCCACAAAGGGTTGCGGCTTGATGCTTGAAGCATTGAAAAGAGGAAAAGAATTAATAAACAGAGGAAGAAGAAAAGAATCGAGTGTTGCGTCCTGGTGCTTGAAGCCTTGAAGAGAGGAAAAGAATAAATTAAACAGGAGGCAAGATCAGAGAGAGAGAGAGAGAGAGTGGGGGGGGAGGGGGTGGGGGGGGAGAGAAGAAAAGAATCAACAAAGGGTTGCGGCTTGGTGCTTGAAGCACTAAGCAGAGGAACAAAATGATCAAAAGGACGCGAAAAAAGAAGGCATCACACCCCTGATTTCTGAGAGAAGAATAAAGAGAGCGAGAGAAAGAGAGGAGGTAGGAAGAAGAAAAGAATCCTCAAAGTGACAAAGGGTTGCGAGGTACAAAAAGAGAACGAGTTCAACCAGAGAAACAAACAAAACCATAACAAAAACAACCTATCACTATCAGAGTGCACAAAAAGAAATTTATACAAAGAGAGAGAGGGAAATAATTTACAGCCTCTGCGTTGTTTGCATGTCAAATGGAGGGCATGATCATGATCCGCCAGAAAGAGATGATTAAGAAGATCCTGGGGAGCAATTATTCTGCTCACACATTACATGAACATCCATTGATCTTTATAGAAGATCTGAAAGTTGATGGAGAGAAGGAAGTTGTTTGTGGGGTTTGTGAAGAGCCACCATCGGGTCCCGGGTACAAATGCTCCGACTGCAACTTCCTCCGCCATAAATCATGCTTCGAGCTACCCGACGAGATACAACATTCCTTGCACCCAAACCACACCCTTTTTATCCGAGCGCCAGCTGGGCGTATTCGTTACTGTGATGCTTGCGGTAAATGTTGCAGAAGGTGCTTCTTTTACTGGTGCGATCGCAATCATTGCGATTTTGTCCTTGACACTAAATGTGCTTCTCGCTGGCAAGTAAATAAGGATGATTGTCACCAGCACGCCTACGTTCCCTTCTTGAAGTTGAACCAGATTACGTTCACTTGCGAAGCCTGTGGCGAGAAAGGCACGGACATCGGATGCCTATGTAGCATATGTCAACTCTTGATTCACACCAATTGTGCTTCGCTTCCACGCACCATCAAAATTGCAGATCATGATCACCTCCTCACGCTCACCTATTCTGTTCATAAAGTCAATGAGCATGCCAAGATATTATGTAAACTCTGCTCTAAAGAGGTGAATACAAAATATGCAACTTACTATTGTCAGAAATGCAATTACGCTGCCCACTTGAGATGCAGAAGATGGCGTGACTTGGGGGAGGACATGAATGCAATCGTTGAGTCGGCACCCACTGGATACATTGGCCATGTAAGTGGCTTAATCAAGGATATCAATCGAGCAGAAAACGAAAAAGATCGGCCTCGGGAGATCAAACATTTTAGTCATCGACACAACTTGATTCTCAGCTATGAGGAGCTCGAGGATGATAAACTTTGTGATGGGTGTATGCAATTGATCTCCCCTCCATTTTACAGTTGTGCCCAATGCAATTTCTTTCTTCATAATATATGTGCTAATCTGCCCACAAACGCTAGACACCCGCTTGTCCCATCAACAACTTTCACCCTCTTATCACAGGAACCTTCCTCTGATGGCGTGTTCGAATGTGTTGCTTGTAAACAATATCGCCATGGATTCACTTACAGTTTTGGAAGACGTAAGGTAATTTACGACATTCAATGTTTTGCAATTCAGAAAACCCTTCAGCATGAGTGTCACCAACACCCCCTTTTCTTCGCTACAACTTCTGATCAAAAATGCAAATTTTGTGAGCTACGTGGTGTTCTATTATGCTCTCCTTGCAATTTCGCCTTGTGTTTTAGATGTGCAACTCTTCCACATGCAGCCAGCCATAAATATGATGAACATCCTCTCAAACTCACCTACACTGTTGAAGACAACAAATCTGTTGAAGACAACAAATCCAGTGAATATTATTGTCTAATTTGTGAAAAAGAAAGAAATTCAAAGCATTTGTTTTATTACTGTGCAGAATGCGACTTTCCTGCTCATCCTCAATGTGTTATTGGGAAGTATGGATATATTAAGTTTGGAAAAACTTATAAAGATGAACATCATCAACACCCTTTCACTATTGTCCAAAAGACTAAATACTCCTCTCCATGTGATAATTGTAGCGCCGAGTTCGACGGGGTAGCCCTAGAATGTACTCAATGTAAATTGACCATTCATCCGAAGTTTGGTTTCCTCCAAAAAATTTGTTTGCTAAAACAATTGATACGTGGCAAGAGTGCACGCGCAGAAGGGAGGGATTCAAGCAGTAAGTGATTGGGTATCTGCAGCAACAATTAGTTACCTTCAAATGATAAACCCCAAGCATCGTGCAACAAGGGACTTTCAAGCAGAGTTGTTGTCATAATAAGAAGGTCACCCTCATCATCGATATCTTGTTATCTTTATCAGTTATCTTCATTATTAATTGTTAAGTGTCTTATCACATTGCTTTGTAAGCCTACATACTCTGATTGGGTTGATGAATAAAATTGAATAAAATTTATCAAAAGTTAATTATCTCAACACTTGTTTATTGTTTGGAGGTTCAGGTCAGGGTACCTTGAACTACCTTACCGCCTTCTTTTTCTTTCACGTATGAGCAACCATTAGAAAACTTAGGAACTGAGATCCAGCAACCTTGCCTAATGTTTATTAACAATACATGAATATATATAAATTTATTCGAATTACTGCCCCGCACCCGTCCCAACATTTAAATGAAAAAAAAAATAGAGGAAAGAGAATATTCTGAATTTTTTAATTTTTTTTTTTTAGTGAATAGTGCTCATCAAATGAGTTTAGCATTGTCTACGCTCAACAAAATTTTTAGCAATTACTATAAGTATTTTACAAACTGACGTAGAAGTTTATATGACACCTACCTTACACGTCAACCATTAAACAAATAAATTTGATTTTAAATGAAGTGATAAATATTGAACACACTGTAATGCTAGTACTGTATTCTTTCTCCTTTTTTTTTTTTTTTTAAAAAAAAAAAAATCTGTCATGCTAGTGTATAAAGAGTTGTAGTACTAAAAACTAGAGATACTGCAGCAATCCCTTGCAATTGGTGCTAGTTTTTGTCGCACAAGTACGCAAAAAAAGAGTTCTTATTTTTTAACATTTTTGTGAAGAATTATTATAAAGAGCAGGCAACAACATGGCTGCTTAAATATTGATTATTTTTAATCACAAAAAAAAAGATTATTTTAGGTGAATTATGCAATTGACGTATTGGTGTACAATATTTCTTTGATGTTTATGTTCAAACTGCAGAGTGCATACTGCAAGCCCATGCGCACGATCCAAACGTCACGCCCATCGTTATCTATTTGTTTATTTATCATGATTTTCAAATGAAAAACATAATCCAAATGTAACACGATGTTAAATTGGCGAGTAATACTAAAGGAAATCTCATGTTTTTTTTTTTTCTTTTAAAATTAATATGACTTTTAAAATTATAATTAGATTTGTAATAAATTATTATTAAATTTTAATCTAATGGTAATTTTAAAAGTCACATCAATTTTAAGATAAATTTCAAATGAAGTCATAAGAAGTGGCAGACGGTCAAGACAAAAGTTGTTATAAATAGTAGAAAACATAAGGTAAAATGAGACTTATCTCCTTTGTTTGGACCCTATTTCACTTTCTCTAAGACTATTCCTTCTTATTTATATTGACTTAAGCATCAAAAATATCTTATACCGCCAAGCTCTTTTTGTTCATTATTCTTTTTTTGCAAGCACTTTTGATCACTACTTGGGCATGTGGTCAACTGTTGTAACATATCCTTACCTAAAGGTATATAAAAAGTGTGAATGTCTCGTAAGTTGTGCATTTTATTTGATAATGTAATTTTACATTTTTACCCTTTTTCTTTATTCTTCATTGTAAATCAGACAGGGTTATTTTTGTCTTTCATAATTTGCCCTTACATTTAAAAAGCCATCGGTTAAATCTAGATAACCGTACATTCAGTTATCTTCTTCAAGAGTTACGAACAAAAACTAACCATATATTCAGTTATTTTCTTCAAAAGCTATAAACAAAAACAAACATCTCTATTTCTATTTTCTTCTTCATTGGAATTCACAAGTACTGCTCATAAAACTTCAATCCCAAGTAAGTTTTACGTGTTTTAAATTTATTTGTCAAATACGTTTTGTGCTATGGTGATAAATTTCTCCATGGAGAATAAATACAAACACCCATCTTTGATATTTTTCTTCTTCTCTGTGAAATTGATTATGGATTGAAGAAAATCATATGAGTCAAATACGTTTTGTGCTATGGTGATAAGTTTCTCCATGAAGAATAAATACGAACACCCCTCTTTGATATTTTTCTTCTTCTCTGTGAAATTGATTATGTGGTTAATTTGTTTGAAAATATTTTTGGTTCTCTTGATGAGCAAAATTTTTAGATTATAATTTTGTGACTACCAATTGGTTTGATGGCTGATTAAAGGTTGATTTTGTTGTTATTATCTTTGAAGAATTTGAGATTTTAGTTATGACTATTAATAATTGTTTGCTGAGAGTAGTTGAATTGCAAATCAATGTTAGACACAGTCTGTTGTAATAATCTGTTTGCATCACGTTAACTTTTTTTTAAAAAAAAAAAAAACAATTTAAAGATGTAACATTCCACGTCAGAAAATCTTGCAGATGTAGAGTCCCACCATATAGAAGTTTTCTACATCCTAGAATTCTCTTCATTCAATAACATCATCTTATAAAGATAAAGTGTAACAGATAATAAATAAAATTAGTAGCTAATAATTTGATAAACTATAAATTGAGTAAATATAATATATTAAAAGAAAATGAAACACATATGTGTACACCTTATTGATACGGATAAATACAAAGAGATTGAAATTCAATACAACTCAATGTTATCTTTTATGTGAATGTTTAACTTTATCTTTGTAAGATGATGTTATTGAGTTAATAGAATTATTGGATGATTTCTATGTGGTGGATGACTCTACATTCTTGTTAGTTGTTAGTGTTTATATACAGGTTATTAGGACCTATTGAAAGAGAAATTTAAAAATAGATATGTTATGGTGATAATCCATACGTGCATGTTTATAAAGTTTTGTTATTCATGGCAACTTGGTTTACTTTAAATTTCATAGTTTTTCAAGGTCCATGATGCATTATAATGAAAAAATATTTGTTAAAATTACAATCTTATGTTCCTATAAGATGGTTGAGATAAACACCATAAACATGAATATGCTATATATTTTTCAATACCCTTTGATTTGAAGTAACGACATATGTTTACTATCTAAATTAACTCTCTTTAATTTTTTTTTAGTATAATTTAGATATTGAATATACTCTATAATACAATATAATAAATATATGTTATTAAAATCATGATATAAACAATTATAGTGATATATATATAACACCGAGAACCAAGCACGTGCATTGCACGTGCTGTTCCCACTAATTTTCTTGATTATAAACTTAAAAGTATTATTTGATTCAAAATTCAATAATAATTTATCTAAAATGTAATGATCATTTTTAGTATATCATATTTTCTCAATTTATAGGTATAGATTTTATAATATAATATTAACAATTATAGTAATATACAACAAAGTGAACCAAGCACGTGCATTGCACGTGCTGTCCCAACTAGTTATATTAAAAATGCGTATGAAAATCACATGTTCTATCACTAAATGCTATTTTGAAGGAAAGCTTTGTAAAAAAAAAAAATTCAAATAATTAACAGCGTTCTAATATTGTGAACCAAATATACTCTCATCAAAACTGCCACAATATTTAGAATTGACTCCATTGGATAGGATCAACCCATTTTTATCCACATAGTTTTATTATAGTCCTAATTAATTAATAGATATTGGAAGATGACTCTACAATAATCATTATTCATCCAAAAATCCAATTACCATCTTTCTTCGGGTAATGTTTTAGACAACTTAAAACGAAATGCATTTGCTAAGGCAGGTGACATTTCTTGCTTCCATGTGGACCAATAGAGGGAGGATCATATATTAAGCTTTTCTAATACAATTATACAAAGTACATGGCTATTAGCTTGTTATTACGCTAATAGAATATATTATGGAATTTGATTAGATTGTAATTAAATCAAATTAGATTTAAATACATTTAAATTTGATTTGATTTGATCTTTCCTACTATTTTGTATTTGAGGAGTGCTAAAATATCTACTAAAAATCATTCTAGGAGATCAATTAATATTTTTTTTATTTTTTAAATCAAGTGGGGCCCATCTCTTCATTTAAAGAGGTGGGCCCCATTTGATTTAAAATAATAAAAAAATATGTTAGTTAATCCCCTAAAAAAAAATTTTAGTAGATGTTTAAGCATTTTCCTTTGTATTTTATTCACTTCCTTTTAAATAGGAACATTTTGTAGTATAAATTTATCAACGAATAAATTTATTTTCTTTTATTTCTACTATTGCCTTTCATTTTTTTATTTAATTTTGATTTCCTTCACGTGCCACTATATTCTTATTCCAATCCAATATCTTATGAATGAATAAAGTAAACTAATGTTGGTAGAGCAGCCTCATCAAACTTATTAGCTAAAATAGCCAAAAAATTATTTTTTTTCTATTTTAATTAATAACTTTTTTAAAGTGCGTACATGAAGCTAAACATTTTAGCTATCCGTTTTTACTATTTCATTTAAATATTATTTTTCAAATATTTCTTTATTCTTTCTCCGACAATCATATTTTTTAAAAATTGTTTTTTCCTAACAGTTATATTTTTGAAAATATGATATTTTTCTAATAGTCATATTTTTTTATTCGAATTACTGCCCAATATCAGTGCCAACATTTAAATGAAAAAATAAATAAATAAAATAGAAGAAAGAGATGTTTCGAATCTTTTTAATAAACAGTGCTCATCAAATGAGTTGAGCACTGTTTACGCTCAGCAAAATTTTTAGCAATTACTATAAGTATTTTACAAACTGACGTAAGAGTTTATGGGACACTTATTTTACACATCAACCATTAAACAATTAAATTTAATTTTAACAACGTGATAAATATTACACACACTGTCGTGCTAGTGTATAAAGAATTGTAGTAAAAACTAACAGATACAGCAATCCCTTGCAATTGGTGCTAGTTTTTGTCGCACAAGTACGCACAAAAAGAGTTCTTATTTTTTAACATTTTTATGAAGAATTATTATAAAGTGCAGGCAAGAACATGGCTGCTTAAATATTGATTATTTTTAATCACAAAAAAAAAATGATTATTTTAATTGAATTATGCAATTGACTTATTGGTGTACAATATTTCTTTGATGTTTATGTTCAAACTGCAGAGTGCATACTGCAAGCCCATGCGCACGATCCAAACGTCACGCCCATCGTTATCTATTTGTTTATTTATCATGATTTTCAAATGAAAAACATAATCCAAATGTAACACGATGTTAAATTGGCGAGTAATACTAAAGGAAAATCCATGTTTTTGTGTGTTTTTTTAAAATTAATATAACTTTTAAAATTATAATTGAATTTGTAATAGATCATTA
>FXXK01000170.1:272412-276672 GCA_900184695.1 Betula pendula | reverse complement strand
AATTGAATTTGTAATAGATCATTATTAAATTTTAATCTAATGATAATTTTAAAAGTCATATCAATTTTGAAATAACAAAAACCTCTAAACAGCTTCACACTAAATTTCCTTTTAAAGCGCGTTAGTAATTGTCTCAATGATTCTCACCTTCTTGAAATGAGACAATATGCATGATGGGAGTCATTGGATGTAAAGAATATTCACAACAGATAAATTTCAAATGAAGTCATAACACGTGACAGACGGTCAAAACAAAACTTGTTATAAATAGCGGCAAACATAAGATAAAATGAGACTTGTCTCATTTGTTTGAACCCTATTTCACTTTCTCTAAGACTATTCCTTCTTATTTATATTGACTTAAGCATCAAAAATATCTTATACCGCCAAGCTTTTTTTGTTCATTTATTCTCTTTTTGCAAGCACTTTTGATCACTACTTGGCATGTGGTCAACTGTTCTAACATATTATATTAAAAATGTATTATTAAAAATACATGTGAAAATTACATATTATATCACTAAATGCTATTTTAAAGGAAAGCTTTGTAAAAAAAAAAAAAATTCAAATAATTAACTGCGTTCTAATATTGTGAACCAAATACACTCTCATCAAAACTGCCAATATTTAGAATTGACTCCATTGGATAGGATCAACCCATTTTTATCCACATAGTTTTGGCTATAAAATTAAAAATCTTCTCTCAATTACTCAATGACATACGTTCTTTTCTTTTTTTAAAGCCAATGACATACATTCATTAACTATTTATTCTATTTTTGTGAAGTGTGGTCCAGAATGACTGAGGCCTTACCCACCAAATGTGACGTTGATAAACGAATTCTATTTGCTCTCGAAAAAAAAATGACGTTTTTAAGCAAATTTGGCAGCTGCAAACATTGCAGTCATCAGATGTGTGACGTTGATAAGATAAACAATTGAGAACTGCAAAACGTTTCAGTCATGACTCATGAGAGTCAACGGCCTCAAGAGGCTCAACATGCATCCCCAACTAAAGCCGATAAATAAGTTGAAACGAAAAAAAAAAAAAACCCTTAAATAAAATATTTGTGAATGCATTTTAGGGGTATTTTTTGTGTTTTTAAAAATGTTTTATGTTTATGTTTTTTTGGTAATATTATTACTTTGAGAAGAAAAAATAAAAGACAAAACAAAAGTTTTAACCAGCGAACCCCTTAACATTGCAAGGGGTACCCCTTAAATTAATATTATTATTAATTTACAGTTGAGTACGTCTCTTTATAAGTGAATTAAGGCATTTTTTTGAATACCCATTAGTAATTGAAATTATAATTTTTTTTTATGATATAAGATAATGTAGTAGAATTTAGACATCAATAAATACAACTGATAATTATTAAGCTAACCACATATCACTAAAAAGACATCCAAAATGTCAATAATAGATAACTCACATTCTGTTGAGTGCATGCATAAACTACTAAATGTAACAATGTCAAACAATAATGTAAAAAGGCCCAAAATATTATAAACAAACTCATTGTTGTTGATTCAATTGTTAAAACATTTTGATATTATTGTAGAGATTTTAGGTTCAATTTTAATTGAAGAAGACTTGGGAATATTTTAAAGGGATGAAGATAATTAATTATCATCCATTATGTAATGGAATCCATGTAAGATAATTGAATTCCAATATAAAAATAAATAAATATTCCAATTTTTTTTTTCTATTCAAATAAATAAATAAATATTCCAATTGACTCTTCTTTCCCCTCCTTATTCCACCACCGAACCTATTTTCTTTTTTCCTTTTAATTTGTGACAAAACTTTGGGGCAGAAGCCCTTCACTGACCGGCAATTGTCAATCCTTGTCCCACACAATGAAAGTCGGTTATACCTTCCTCTCCCTTCCCATCCCCCTCCGCAAGGAAAGTCAGGTAAACTCGTTACACCAAGAGGTCAACAACCCCGACCCATGATTCCAACTCCATTGCTCCACGATCCACCAATGTATCATTCGAGTACAAGTTTTTAGTTTTGGTAACAGACTAGCTTATATTTTAGAGTAATGTTAGAAAGTGTATTTTTATTTTATAATATTGATATGTTAGTGTCAATTAATCATTAAATTAGTTATTGTTAAAAAAAAAAATCAAAAGTTAGTTGGTATTGTTATATCAACATTACGGGATAATTATTGAATAAAAATGTAATATATAATATGGCATTACTTCTTATTTTAAGAGAAATGTTGTACATCACTTTTTTATTTTAGAGGAAACTTCACTTAAGCCTCTAAACTTTCACCCATTTTGACATATCCCTGAACTTTTTTTGCTATCATTTTAGTCCCTCATACTTTTAACATATCTCATTTAACCGTACCCCCTCCGTCTGTTTTCTCCGTTAAATTTTGTAAAATTTTCAAAATACCTCAGTATTTTTTAAACAAAAATTATAAAAAAATCTAAAATGATGAGTATTTTGAAAATTTTTGCACCTATCTGTTAAGATTTAAACGAAAAATCATAACCGATGAGGGTTAAATGAGATATATTGAAAGTATGGAGGGGCCAAAGTAAAAGTAAAAAAAGTTCATAAGGATATGTTAAAACGGATGAAAGTTTAGAGAATTTAAGTGAAATTTTTCCTTTATTTTATTTTTATCTAACTTTGTTGATGTAACACAAACAATAGGCCTTTGGGTCGGCCATTATTTTAAAAAGAAAATTACTAAAGAACTTATTGATAGTATCACATGTGTAAGGTAAGATAAAAATGTGTTTCAAAAGCAAATCATTAGCATTATCTTCAAAGAGAAATGCTACAATTTTTTTTTATTGTTCATCTCACTAGTAGATGCTGTAGAATTTATCTATTTTTGAAATGAGGTTCATTTTTAAAAGATTTTTATTTTTTTTGAGAAGACAAATGCATTCCATAAAATGTTTTATTTACCGTAAGACTGACGGCCAAGTGACGTTAAAAAAAATACCACCATCACGTGGATTTTACAAATTTAATAGTGAATTTATTCATTTGTATATAACGCATGAACAAGGAGATGATTTATATCATTTTTCTAAGAAATATCGTTCCAGGCAATAAAATGTTCATTTTTACGGTTTATTCCTAAAACTATTTGATCACTTTTAAATATTAAGAAACGATTTTTTAGAAAGTGAAATCTCACGAACTTTATGGTGCGAACCTTAAAGGAGTTAATTTGAGGTTTTTTTTTTTTTATAAAAATCATTTCCTTATATTTTCATTTTTTTCCCCAATTACTTTATTCAACGCAACTCAACCTGTTTAACTTTTTTATTTTTATTTTTATTTGTGCGCTTGGATTATATAAAAGGAAAAAAAATCAAATTTAATTTATGAATTTATTTTTTTGTGATTTTAATTTAATTCTTAAATTTTTAATTTTAACAATTAGGTCTTGTAAATTTTTTTTTTTAAAAAAAATTTAAATAAATTTCTTTGATAATTTACCGTCTAATTAATTAAAAGTATGTCTTGTTAGATCAATAAGTTTATGTCACGTGTTTCTTATTTGGTACATCATGTGTTAACTATACATGTCGTGTGAAACAATTGCTTAAAATCAAAAAAATATTTTAATTTTTTTTTAAAAAAAAGAAGGTTAAAAACAACTTCTTTATTTATGCTGTATGTATAATTTAGAATAATTTTATCTCGTAACACTTAAGATTAGTATACGATGTGTTGAACGAAAACTATGTGACACTACTAACCACAAAAAAAAAAGAAAAAGAAAGCTATGTGACACTAATTTATTCGTATGATATGACCCATCGTTAAGTAAGAGATGATAGATTAAGGAAAGTGTCTATTTAAAAAAAATATGAAAACGTAATTGTTAAAATTAGAAACTTAAATCTAAATTAAAGTCGCATAAAAACTCAAAGATTAAATTTGATTTTTTTTCCCTAAATAAAACATGCACGCGAGCCTTATAAAATTTCTTGCTCAGAAAGTCGGAATCTGGCAAACCTAATACTTAATCGTACGGCTCCAATTTAACCTGAGCTCCTCTACAAATACGTGGCGCACCTAACCTTGCAACTAATCGCAACTCTCTCTTCTCTCTCAGTGCACACACACTCTCTCACAGTCACAGATCTAATATCAGCGATGGCCGAGATCACGCATGTCAAGGCACGCCAGATCTTCGACAGCCGCGGCAATCCGACGGTCGAGGTTCGATTCTGAACAGATCACCTCTCTGATATTCACCTAATTCGGTT
>FXXK01000170.1:164912-267412 GCA_900184695.1 Betula pendula | reverse complement strand
GAGTAATGTTAGAAAGAACACTTTTATTCCATGGTAATCAACCTTTATATCTGCCATGATTAAAAAAAAATCAAGTGTTAATCGGTATTGTTATGTCAGTAAAATATGATAAAAATTGTCAACGTGATTTTTAACATTTGAGAAGTACATAATTTTTTTTAATTTGTGTGTGAGAATCATAGGGTTTTTTAATAGAACTATTAAAAGGCTTATCGCATACTTCTTTTGACAGCTACTATGCAAAAGGTAGGACAGAAGTTGCATGTGTATGCCCTGGAAATCAGTTCATCTGGTTGTGCATCAGCATGCTTGGCTGCCCTTTGGAGCTTCTGCGTTTCGGCCTTAAAAGAGCTTCAGCTTCCATACTGAAGCTGTTGGAAATATTGTCAAACCCTTTGTGGAAAGGCCCTAAAGCTCTTCCGCGTATCTGAGAAGAGCTTCTAGCCCATACCTTTCGTAATATCAAACGGGAACTTGACCAGCTTACTCAATTACGCACCAATCTTCTGCCAACCCTTCTTCTTACAATGCAGTGCATGGCTTTCTAAGTTGCTATCATTACATTAAAATATGCCACTCTGAGAATCACATTTTCTATTAAACATGCATTTAAGAATAGTTTAATAGATTTGGTTAAAAGAATTTTCTCTAACCTAATTTAGAAACAAACTTTATCCAAAATTATTTAGTTCATACACCTCGCAACTTTGTCACTACTTGCATATGTGGAATTGGCATGAATAGGCATTGCAGTTAAAAATTTATCCACTCTTGGGGAGGATGAAATCACCGCAACTTGTTGATGTATGCCAATGCCATTGTCACCAGCACCAAGAGTTTGTCCAATTATTATCGCAAAGATAAATTAACCTTAACTCACTGCTCCACAGAAGAGAGAAGAAAAGCTCAAGCTATCAAAGTGCATTATTTCATGAAAAATGTTATTTAGTAGATTGCTAAATGATTGTTATACGATTCGGATAACATGATAGTGAAAATTAACTATTCATTTATTCTTTTTTATAAGTTCTTGTCGATCCAAATGCTAATTTTCATTACCACGTCATTTCAATTGTATGACAGTTGTATATAAATCTACTTAATATTATTACTCTAATTTTATATATCAACTTCAGTCTTGATGTTTAACATCTCAACAATAGGATTTTAACGAGATTCTACGCTAATAAATTATGCACACTAAAAAATAATAAATCAAAAGGAAAAGCTCATGACAACAAGTGCAATTCAGTGGGATTAGATTAAATGAAGTTGATTTATTTTATGATTAAGAATAAAATTTATAGATTTATTTGTGCATATGTTGACATGCCATTTAAAATTTGCAAATAAGATAACACAATGTACACTGTTAAATATAACAAACGGAAAAATATAAAATGAGTCTATGTGATTACATTGATTTGTAATAAGCTCTTTATGGTATGAAAATGTTCCGTGAGCTCCCCATATTATGCAAAAATAACAAATAAATCTCTACTATCAATATTCGTTCAAAATCTTGACTGATTCCGTTAGTGTGTCACGTTAGATCCAATTATAAAATGACATATGTCACCCATAATGAAAATTGTATAAAATATATGAGCATTAAAAACTAAAAAAATATATAAATATATAAAAGTTTAGAACTAAAAATACATAATTTAAACTTTTTTTTTTTTTTTAAAAAAAAAAAAAAGTTAGATGAGGCCAACCTAAATGACTATGGGATGGTTTTGCCACCACAGACCAACCACCCAGGGGCTTGAGAAAAATTAAAAAAGATAAATGTTATATATTGGACAAGAATATGCATTCCAAGTTTCCAACCACCAAGCTAACATGCCGTGGACCAGTAAACCCATAAAACTCATCTACCATTTCTCATATGTAGGAGTGTACAAGCGAGGCAGTTATTAACCGTTTATAACCAGATAATCGGAAATAATCAGATTACCGAATAAACCAGAAATAACCGCAACCGGATAACCGTTATATATATATATATATAAAAAAAAAGCTCCCTGCTAGGGGTGAGCACGGGTCGGTTTGGGTCGGGTATCGCGGGTATCCGATACCCGATCCACAGTATTCAAATTTGAAAATTTGAACCCGCAACCCGCATCTTTTGATTTTAATTCGCAGGGTTGCGGGGCGGGCCGAGTAAATACCCGATCAGATCGATCAAATCTGATCGATCTGCATCAGATCAGATCTTATCGATCTGGATCAAATCATATCTGAACTAATGGATCTGATCTGATCTAATCGATCAGATCTAATTTATCATCAAATCTGATGATAAATCATGTGACTCAAGCGAGGCGCCGGCACAGTGTGGCTGCGGGACGGTGTCGGCGTGGCAGAGGAACAGACAGCGACGGCGTGACAACGGCCTGGTAGCTGGAAGAGATGGAGAAACGAAGAGAAGAAGAAAAGAAGAAAAGAAAAGAAGAGAAGGAAAAAAGAAGAGCGGTACAGAAAAAGAAAAAAGAAGAGAAGAAGAGTGGTACAGAGAATCAGAGATGGAGAAGGGGAAAAGAAGAAAAGAAGGGAAGAAGGAAAAAAAGAAGAGAGACGGAAGAGAAAGAGTCTGAGAGTTAGGTAGGTTTGATGGTCTGAATGGAAATTAGGAAAAAAAATATTTATATCATATCACAAATCGCGGGTCAGGTCGGGTACCCGCAATTTTCAAAAAAACAACTCGCAACCCGACCTGACTCGCGCGGGATATGTAAAAAAAAACCCGAATTCGCGATTAAACCCTAAAAATTCGAATTTTTGGGGTAGGGTCAGGGCGGATCGCGCGGGTAGGGTCGGGTTTTGCTCACCCCTACTCCCTGCAGCAGGGGACTCCCTGCTGTAGGGAGCAAGAAAAGAAAAAACAAAAAAAAAGAAAAAAAAGAAAAGAAAAGAAAAGAAGAATATAAACTTGTCCCACATTAAATATTAACAATTTTTTTTTTCACTTTCTTATTTCAAAAATAATTTTTTGATGAAAAGTGATTAAAAATATATATATATATATATATTATTTTTTTTTGTAATCTATAACATAAAAACCGGTTAGCGGTTATTAGCAACTGCAACCGAGGTCCCGGTTGCGGTTGCTAAAAATTAAATAACTGGGTACCTCGGTTGCGGTTGCTGTTATTGTCCAATAACCGCAACCGCAACCGGTTGTACACCCATACTCATATTCTATAATGCTATATGTATGTATGTGTGTGTCATGTCAGTTTGGTGGATGGAACGTGTATATTTGACCTGTATATAACATTTCACATGACAGCATGAAAAAGATTGTTGGGCAAGAATTCACTCAGTCCTGACAACTATGAGAGGCACATGAGGTTATCTTGCACCAGAGTGGATTTCTGGGGTAGCTATTGGAGCAAAGGCCAATGTTTATAGTTATAGAATTATGCTTTTCTAATATGTCTTGGGAAGGAGAAACTGAGCCATCTACAAACGGCAAAACAAGATTCTTTCTAACTCGGATTGCAAGCCTCATAACTGAAAGGGGTGAGATGCCCTTAGCCTTAGATTCAGGGGCACATTGACACAATTATTACTTTGGAGAGTGACATTGACAATGATACAATAATTAGAAGATAATATGTATACTTAGATGGTATCCTATAAAGGCGTTGTTCCATTAGGTCTTCTTGCCCAATCGAAAAAGAGAGGGAGAAGGAAATAGCATAAAAGAGTTGGATTCATTTTCTTTATTTTTGTTTATTTTTTATAATTTTTAGTTTTAAATTTTTTGTTTCCCATTTGCGATTTAGTAATTATCGAGTACAAAATACTTTTTGTTCCTACAAACCGAACTCTTTCATTACTATTAAAATAACATAACAAATTTCATAGTTTTTATATTTATAGTTTTTACATTTTATATTTTATTTTTATTATGAGTGACACGTGTCGTTAACATGACATACTAAAAGAATCCATTAAGATTTTGGACACAAATTGATAATAGAGACTTATTTATTATTTTTGCTTGCTACAAAAAGCTTTTACAACATTTTTATAGGGAATTTATTGTACATCAGTGTAAATTAATTTGCCTTTTTTCCTATAAAGGAAGCAATACTCAAAAGAAAAAGTACATAATTTTTCACTCCAAATTGAGTAGGAAGAAGTATTTATCCAAAGAAAAAAACAAAATTAAACGAAAACCTAACACAAATGCAGGCTGTGGGGTTCGAACCCACGCGCACTTATGTGCAGCAGATCTTAAGTCTGCCCCCTTAACCTCTCGGGCAAACCTGCTCTAGTTGTAATACATTCTTTGCTATAAAGTTTAAAAGGGAATTTAACCAAGTAAACAAGGGGAACACGGCCACTGCAGAGATATAAAAAACCCTAGATGGATGAGAGTTAGAATTGATCCGTTCTATTGTTAATCAGAAGAGAGGCGAAGAAGCGAAAAAATGGCGGAGCACCTGGCGTCGATATTCGGGACGGAGAAGGACAGGGTGAACTGCCCGTTCTACTTCAAGATCGGGGCGTGCAGGCACGGGGACAGGTGCTCTCGGCTGCACACCAAGCCGACGATCAGCCCCACGCTCTGCCTCTCGAACATGTATCAGCGGCCGGACATGCTCACCCCCCAGGCTCAGCCCAACCCCAACCTCGACCCGACACACATCCAGGAGCACTTCGAGGACTTCTACCAGGACCTCTTCGACGAGCTCTCCAAGTACGGCCACATCGAGAGCCTCAACATCTGCGACAACCTCGCCGATCACATGGTCTCTCTCTCTCTCTAATCCCTAATCAATTCTATCTCTCTCTCTCTTGAATTTTTGAAAAGGATCTTTTTTGTCTCTGCGCTTGCAGGTGGGTAATGTGTACGTGCAGTTCAGAGAGGAAGAAGACGCCGCGAATGCGCTTCGGAATCTGACCGGAAGGTTTTACTCAGGTGAGGCTCTTTTCTTTTTTTATTTTTTTTTTAATATGTAGAGTCAGATTGCTCTGTATAACTTAGCTAACGTATAAGCTAAATTTGTGTACAAATTGGATTGCTTAAGTGTCCACCTTTGACTGGATTTGGAAGTTTTTTATGCATCAATTTTCTTCAAGATCATTAATTATGCCAGTGAGCCGTAATCGGTGAGAGAGATCTAAAAATTAATCAATGGTTTTTGGTCGATAATCAAACGGGACAATAGAGTCAAGTCCAAAAAGGCAGCTCGCAGTTGCATGATAGTGTTTTATTTTTTGATTTTGTAGATTCGGGAAAAATCTTGAAATTTATGGACTTGGTTCAATACTTCAATCTTTTAGGTTTCTCACCAGGTTTTGTTTTCTCTATTGGTTTGTTTTGATTGATCGAATTGTCATGGACTATAATGTTATGGAACTGGCATTCCATAGTTATTTGTTGTATCGTTTTTTTTTTTTTGGCCAATTTTTTTTAAAATTTGTTAGTATCTGAAATTCCTCAATTACATGTTAAGAAGTTTGGCTTCAAGCAGAAGTTATAATTTGGCCCTAAAGATTGAAAATATTATGGATACACTACCCAAAAAATCAGAGTGTTGAAAGAGTTGGGGGCAAAAATGTTGGAAGTACATACTTATGAGATATACTGATGAGTAAACAATTTGATGAAAATTAAACGGCTTTGGATTTGTTTACATGGTAATTGTGAGAAGCCTTATTAGATATTTTTTCCTAAGTCAAGGTTCATGAGAAAGAGAGGGTAGATAGTAATACAGGAATTTAATTCTGTTCTAGGAATTGGGGATATTCTACTGCTTCTTTCAAGATTTTCACTTGTGCAATTACAAGCTACAGCTTCATATCTTTGCATTTTAATAGATCCTATAGGGTCAAATTGTTCGTGCACTTTCTCACCAACAAATGTAAACATTCTAGATCACATCCTGGAATGGCATGTAAATTGAATTGTCTCATGGGTTGGCACTGCTGTTATCTTTAATTACATCCAGCTCCCTACTTGCTTTTGCTATTTTTTGGCCACTAGTAGTAGTACTGTAAGCAGAAATAATAATGTTACTCTTATTGGCATGAATATATCATTTTGACAATTTTCTATGTCATATGTACCAGGGCGTCCCATCATCGTTGACTTCTCTCCGGTCACAGATTTTCGTGAAGCTACATGTAGACAGTATGAGGAAAACGTATGCAATCGAGGTGGTTACTGCAACTTCATGCATCTGAAAAAGATAAGCAAGTGAGTTAGTTTTTTGGTGTACTGATTTTTACTTCTAAGGCTATGTCTCTTGTTGATTTTCTGGCTTATGCTTTTGTTCTTTAAATTTTAGGGAGTTGAGGAGGAAATTGTTTGGGAGAAACCGACGAAGGCGTAGCCGCAGTCGAAGCAGGAGTCGCAGTCCTGTTAGGTTTCGTGGTTATGAGGAGCATTCACGTGGTGGTCGCGGTTTTGGTAGAGGTGGTGGTGGTGGCCGTGGTTATGGTAGAAGGGATGATGACAGAGATTTCCGCTACAATGATAGGGGCAGGAGGCCTAGAAGCCGCAGTCCTGGACGTAGAGTGGAACGAAGTAGAAGCCCTGGAGGAAGGAGGAATAGGAGTCCGGCCAGGGAAAGTAGTGCCGAAAGAAGGGCTAAGATTGAGCAATGGAATAGGGAAAAGGAACAGGGGGATTCTGGTCTCAAGAATAATGAGGGCAACTTTGATGAGGACGGGAATGGCTTTGCACTGAACAGTGATGAGTATGAGGACCCTGAGCAGCAGCAGCTGCAGCATGAGCATGGTCGATACAATAACTAGAGCAATTGCACTTTTCTGGTTTGTTCCAGTTCTCTTTTTTATTAGGTTGATAAGAATTTTTGTTTTCTTGGACAGAGAAAAGTACATTGCTTTTCTCACTAAGACAGCCCATTTAGAAGATATAGCTTACTACCCATTTCCACTGTGCAGGTGGAGTACAGGTTCTCTGTCATGTGTTATTGAAACTAAAATTCTATTTTAAAATTTTTTTTCTCCCCCTTCTAGGATGAAAAGCAAAAAGAATTGAATGGGTAAAAAAAAAAAAAACTATAGAACTACAATTTGGTGCCGCAATGCATGTATACGCTTTAAATTTCACTTCCAATCTTAATCAGGTAATTGCATTCATTTTCTTTCTAGTAATGTTCTCTTTTGACTGTTCTTTAGTTAAATATCAGTTTATGCCTATTTATGTAATTACAAAGTGATTTCCTCTCATGTTTCAAAAAAAAATTTCCCCCTTGAAAGATCATTTGCTTCCCCCCATCAGTATTTATTTATGCCAAGGAAAAACTTTTGTTGCCAAGTGTTTTATTGTCAAAATGAGGGAGCTTATATAAAATGAAATAGTTTCTGGAGCAAAGTAGAAAGCACTTTCCAAGCACTTTTTTTTTTTTTTTTTTCTTTTTCCGATGGTAAGGCAGTACAAGTGGGATGTTTCATAAGGATTTTTTTTCCTCTCTTTTTAACATATTTAACTTTTCAAAGAGAAACTTTCAGCAGTTCAAATCACTTAGATGTTCAGATTTTTCTACTTTATGGCACAAAATTAAGTATGTTATCGATGTTGAGATGAGATGCTTTTTAACCACCTAGGTCCACCACATGCCTACCAAAAACCAAACGGGGATTGAGGTATTGAATCTTCGTCCACCCAATTTTGCTGTGAAAGTTGTGATCTTACCTACTTTATAAGTTTTGCAGGTTCAGGTGTTCCTGCTTCCCAGGATCGCGCCTCGATTTTCAGGCAGCTTACTTTGATATTTGTATACAGGTTGGCTGTCATTGTCTGTGGAGCATGTGTTCAGGATCTGATGTGTATGTTGTGGAAAGCTTGCTTGGCTGAATCCCCTGGAGCTTCTCAAGGAAGAATAGATTTAAGTTATATAGGACTTTAGAAGCAGCAGGGATTTCAATTTTATGTATGGAATATCCATCTGGCATAATGGTTTGGTTGTTCGAATATATTGTTGAACTCTTCTAGTTGACATTCTGTTGTTAACCATAAGTATTAGTTTGTCAATTCCAGTTTTCTGTTGTTAAATTGTGTCTAGTCCAGTGTTTGGAAGCATTAGAGAATGAGATGGTTGGTTAGCAGAGCTGCAACCGAAGAAAGCCACCAATCGCTTGATTGTTTCAGATTTGAAAGCTAGAATGCAGAAAATTCTGATCGGGGATAGGATAAGAAGGGTGGAATATTTGGGAATCGACCCTTGATCATTATTTTAAATTTGAGTAATGTTACCTATTTATCACATTCATTTTGCGTGTTTGAAGTGGTTTTTTAGCCCTTTCCAAAAAAAAGTAGGGTATTAAAACACGCCACAGCTGGTGTGAAAATTCATAGTGGGGGTAAAAAATAGCAATAGTCTATAAGATGTGGAGGGGTATACTTCTTTCTGTTGTCTGTCCTGACTGGATTATTGGCAACAGGTCTCAAGTCAACACACTTGTTTGAGCGCCGGACCTGGAGTGTAGATATTGAGACCGTAACAAAAGGACTTAGCAAGCTCGGAAGTTGGCTGAGAGGAAGTAAAAGAGTGGAAGGGAAGATCATGAAAATAACATGGCTATAGGTTCTGATGTGTGACAAGCATTGGCTAGAAGTGGGGGATCATAGTAAGTTAGTAACGATAACAAGTGTGATTTTCAGCTTCAGAAAGCCAACTTTCGAAAGAACCAAACGAAAAAAAAAAAAATTCCTATTTCGGAGGCGTGCTCATTTCAAGTAGAAAAGAACAAATATTCCTAAAGACTTCGAGCCAAAAAATGGTTTGGGGGTTTGGAGAAATGCAGAACGAACGGAAGATTATTTCCCCAAACCCTCCACCAAAATGGTTAAGGCTTGGTGAAAACTTTGAGAATAGAAACAGAATATCTATCAAAATGCCTAAGAAATGATAGAAATTTTGAGAATAGAGATACGAATAGAAAAAATAATTTTTTTGTTTTTTAAAACTTTGTATCTTTGACGACTAAGCATGTGTCTCCTTTGTTGGTTAATTTTAATAATTTCTTTACTCATTTTGATTTTCTTAATTAGGTGAGTCTTTTTGTATGCTTCATGTGTACTTATGGGTGCCTTACACTTTTAATGCCTAAAGCTCGGCGTCCAATAGTAGTCCAACGTAAATTGCCCCACCTGTCAACTCTCCAACAACCAATTCAGCAAGTTTTTGGACAACTTCCTTTGCAATGTTTTTATTTTCTTTTATGTTCTCAAGTAAATACATTAACAAATATCTCAAAACAACACATTTTAATAATTATTCCTTTGTAGTAGGAATATTTTAACAATACATATTTTTAAACTTTTCCAGAAGTAAAAGCTAATTTGTTATTTAAAGTAATAAAAAAAAAGAAAAAAATAAATAAGATAAAGGTGGTTTTATAACCCCCCTAAGTGGAGGGGTAGCCGTACGGCTACTCTTATCTCTTTTTTATTTTTTTTACAAGACTATATCTGTTGAGTTTTTCCAAATAAGCAAAAGTTTCTTTTGTCGAAAATATTTCTCAAATGTGGACCAAATAAAAAACACTCGCAAAAACAGTTTTTTCTATTTTTATATCACTTTAAAATACCTTTTCCAACTGAAAATACAAATCACTCTAAAAACAAACAAACAAACGAAACCTTGGAGGTTAAAACAAATCCACAACCATCTCATCCGTGTGGAAAGTCTTCTAAGAGTTAATATAAACGGACTTTTGTAAGTTGCATACAATATGGAATTTATACTGCCTGTGTTCATTTATTTTGAAAAATCAACCATCTGGGGAACTTGTCCAAGGCAGAGCCGTCCTAATCAAGGATAGCTGTAGAAACCCACACCGAAGTCTGTGTAATGAGCTTGCCTCCTGGTTCTCACCATCAAGCTTAATACACATACAATATATAGTATTTCATCTCATAAGCTTCACGGTTAGCAATCAAACGCCCTATACTGCCACTACTATAATTGGAGAACCATCAACGGAGGAGAACTGTAAATCTAAGTACCAAGTATAACCAGACACTTTATATTGAAACTTTTTATGGTGCTAAAGGATGATAAAGAGCATTTCTGTCTCTGATCTTATATCAAGCATGAAGAAAACATTGCTAACATTAACATCTTACCATGGTAGATGTCCCATGTGTCTAAAGCTGGAACCCAATACTCCACAACCACGGAATCAAGATCGTAAAATTTTTTAAATCACTACTTATCCTAAAATCTTATGCTAATAAGAAATTGTTGATTTAATCATTTAATTAATATTCTGACACTCTTCGCGTATGAACTCAAACTCCTTAATAAGTAAGTTCTAAAACATAGAATATTTAATTGAAATTAGAGGCGAATGACATAGACAAGGTTCGAACTAAAGACCTTTGCTATGATATAATGTTAAATCTACAGTTGTCCCAAAAGCTTAAACCGATAAAAAATAGTTAATTTAATAATTTAATTAATATTTTACCAAAACCTGAAGAGCATCTTTTGGACTGCATATAAAACTAACATACAAAAAGATTGTTACACAACTAATAGGTTGAACAGCCATTCATAAAAAAAACTCAGACATTCATCAAAAAATTCAGACAATTATGTCACTCGATCCTGAATTAGATTGCAACAGAACTCGGTCAAAGTTACTATCAATGAACTCCAACAAAGTTGGCCAAAAGATAAAGACAACATACTAAACTACTCCTTCCTCTTACATTTTACTGAACCTAACTTGGTCTTTCTACTTCATCCCAAAAGGAACATGCTCGCCAAATAGCACTATGGTGTCATTCATTTCCCAGCACTGTGTTTTGCCTTTGTATGAGACTGCAAACCGGTTTCCGAGCTGAATGACCTGCTAGAGCAATATATATAGGTACTATCCTATCAAGTAAGGGCAATGTCAAAAGTCAGAAGACAGAAAATTACCTGTTACATGACTTACAAGGGAATGCTCCACCTGGTTTTGGAGTCTGTTTTGTCCCAGCCTGCTTTGAAGGGTGAGGAGTTGCCACATGGACAACAGCTTTGTTGCCATCTGCAGTAATGAAGCAGAATATATACCACAACCATAGGCTACATCAGACAATAATTCCAGACTAAATCTTGTGCAGATTTGATAACTATATACATCTAGAATCTTATCTGAAAAATAATGAATAGTACACATTCATTAAAACCAATGAACCTACAAACCGATCTTATGTGCTGCATCCTTACTATTTGGTCATGCAAAAAAGAAACTCACCAGTCTTCTCAGGAGTAATAAATTTTGCCTTCTTATCAGGAACAAGTGTTTTTTTGGGAGCTTCAACAGGTCTCTTCTTGCTTGCTTCAGCCTTCAACTTAACAAAACAGATGTACATATCAGCAACAATTGACTGAGAGAAAATAAAAAAGTTCATTGGGGTGTCTTTTACCTTTGATGGGGTCTCTTCATCCTCGTCTTCGCTACTGTCCTCATCTTCACTACTGTCATCACCATCACTGGTTTCCTCCTCACCATTCACCATAGCCTGAGCAAAAAAGCCACTAAGAATTCCCAGAACTACCAACAACAACTAGGCAAAGTTCGCAATATAATATTTAAACAAGTAAATTTAGTAACACCATTTAGCTAGCATGGAGCCTTCACTAATCATGACCTTGATGCGATTGAGATCAACTATAAACTGCATATACAATTAAGCCTATAAAACATATGCAAGGATTCCTGTCCAACATTTAGAAGCTCAACTTCTCAGTCACTAGTTATGTTTGGGAAACATCATGTGCAATCTTGCACATGCCAAAAGAAAACTGATGACCATGTGCAAAAATATGTATACGAATGAAACATCAATGTAGTCTGGATTTATCATTTTATCACTTTCCCATCAACGAACAAAATATATGAGCAACACAAAGAACATGGATGATTAGCACAAGTTTCAGATATCAAGAACAAGGACATTACTTGTGCAAGGTCAGACATGTCATAAAGCACAACAGATGCCAAGTGAACCATACAACCAGAAGTTCGTTAACTTTCATACATATTTAGGGTAAGTTTGGTACACTGAATGGTTATTCCTCTAGGAATAGGAAGGGGTATTACTAAGAATATAAGAAGCTAGAATGGAATGACCATTCCTGTTCTTTTGTTTGGTGAAAACACATATACTCGAAGTGGAATTGAACAAAAATTCCTAAAATACCCAAGATTTATATTTAAAAAATGTGGGTTTTTTGAAAAACACATTATGTTCTTCCAAGAATAGCTATTCCTCTCATTTTGAGAGGAATAGCTTGTCCTATATATAGGGGAATAGCCACATGGGAATGGCTATTACCAAGAATGTTATTCCCAGGAATGGTGTGCAACCAAACAAAGGACTGGCTAGTCCTATTGGAATAATCATTCTATTCTAAGGGTCTATTCCACATATCAAACTTAATAGTTTTGTGGTCTTTTTCTTTCCATTGTTTTATCGATCATGGACTTCATGCAAAATACAAACAATTTAACCCTAAAATATGTAGGTAGGCCCTCCACCAAATCAAAAATGCCTTTACACGAAGAGCATAACTTAAATTTCCAGGTATATCAAGAGATTAATTCATAGATTGAAACATATTCAACACAGACCAGAGGAAGCAACAAAATTTCATCAGGAAAAAAAAAATTAAAAAAAATTAAAAAGAAGAAGGAAAGAAGAAACACTTAAAAATAATGAGTTTCAAAAGAAATAAATCATGTCCAACTAACCGATATTAACCCATGCTTAAATAAAAACTATTGATTGGTAGAGTTGAATCTAGATGATAGTACCTAATTAAAATAGTAAAAACCACTCACTGATTCCATATAATTACTGGTTACTTCCTGAAGCATATTCCCATAAATTCTTCTCAACATGGGAAAAAAGAATTATCACGAAATTGTAGTGACAATACTAATACATATGCCATTATCCAAGCCACAAGATCTCCACTTTTTTTATTATAGGTAATCAATCAAATAACATTAAAAAGCACGAGACGCCCCAAGTACACAGAAAGTATACACAAGGAACACCAAAAGAAAGAAAGAAAAAAATACCCAAAAAAGGAGAAACACCAAGAAACCCACAAAAGAAACCCTAAACCCGCAAAATAGCCCTGCCTTTACCCCGGCTAGAGCCATAAGAACAGTTATAGAAACTTAGAAAGGACTGTACTATCCATAAGAACAACTTCATGTATTATGTCAAGTTGTAGGTGTGCTACGTCTATCAAGTCAATGCAGCATAACCATCTTCTGCTGATAACTAAGCACTGTAACTTCAGAGCATGACCCCAGAACCACTTTCCACAATACCAAATAAAGTCTCAAGAAAGTAAGTTTATTAATTTGCATCAGTTGCCAATATGTAAGGGATAGGATATTTCACAAGGAGGAATACATATTGCTATCAAATAGATCAGGATACCTAAGCTTCACTTACATCATCTTCATCAGATGAATCATCATCCGAAGATGTATCCTTATCCACATCTTCATCAGTAACTTCAGCCTTATTTGGTTCCACAATCTTCACCTGTTTAGCTGCAGTACCATCAGGCTTTGCAGCTTGTATAGTTTGTAACTCAGATTTTCCTACATCAGAAGGAACAAAACAAATCAGATGCGCAACTCTTAAAATTTTGAAAAAAAAAAAAAAGGTGCTGCCTACCACTAGGATGGGGGACGATCGGCAAATCCTCCTCTGAATCAGATTCTGTATCAAAGTAACCATCAGATTTTGAAAAACATGTGTAAGCATAGAGAATGAAATGAACTTCAATTTAAAATAACAGTGCAATACTAGAGCAGTGACTCACCAGAAGATTCATCCGTGATGATAATACAAACAGCAGTCAAGGAGATTACATATAATAACAAGATAACAAAGGGATTAAATCAGCTAAATATTTTGGGAATAAATAGATTGGAGGAAACATTCAAAGAGAAGAGGACGTAACAGGATATTCTTCAGGCGCATAATAAGCTCTATATCCAGCGAAGTAGACACTTCCATTTTTCCAGTTATGGGATAACTCAAATTTCTTTTCGAACACCAGATCAAAAGATATCTGGGGGAATTTGTCATGGGAGAGTGTTCCAAGAACAAGCTTCTGCTCATCAACTTTCACAAACAGGCAGATGTTTTCATTTCCTTTGTCCTTAACCTCTCCAAGACAGGCCTGCAGTGTAATGATATACTTTAAATGCTACATCACAAACCTGGTCAATACACACAAAAATTTAATTGAACAAACAAAGATTAGAGATTATCAGTTATAACCTGTGTAAGACGCAATACCAAATCATCACCAGGCTCCACCTCAAGGAGCGCTCCGCTTTTGACCTCAACACCTGGACATTGGATCACATAGGAAAAAAATAAATAATGGCTTATGCAGAACAAAGAATGCCAAAGCCACACTTATATCGCTTTGCAGGATGAAATCAGAATGGAATGGTGTATGCACACAAACATGTACACATCATCCACGCCAGAGCACAATAGACAAACAAACACAAAGCCTTTAAATTACAGCTCCCAAGTATACATTAAACAAAATAAAGGACTGCTTTCGACCATTCTATTCCTACTCTACATGTTCTAAGAAAATAATTAACTACTACAAATGAAAGATTAAAAAATCAATCAAAGTAAAATAACCATTCACCCCAAACTTATGCAGTTGATGTAAAGGAAATTGAAATGCAGAAAACAAGATTATTAAAATAAATAAAAATAAAAAAATAAAAAAACAAGACCCTACTTTTACACAATTTAATAAAATTAAAAACAGATCATAAACCACAGAACATTTGCCTCTAAGAGTATAAAACACTATAATTCATGTATAGGATATTATTTCCTCACCTACCGCAAATATCTAACACAACCAAACAAAACAATATTATACATATACAAATTCAGAGTTTATTTTTCACTTACTTTTTACCTAAGCAAAGAAGCAAAACTTACTTTACAGGACCAAAATAGTCAACAAGGGACATACAGAACCTACAGTTTCTAAGAAATCAAAGCCATAAACAAACAGAAAATCAGACCATACAAACCCTAACCATCTGTTTGCGAGAAAGTCCAGAACGTAAAACGAAAGAAAAACAAAACTCGACCGAGCCAAACACTAGCAACCGGCTATGGCTCGATCCAGTAAACGGATTTTCTTTCTCAAGCACCAAAATAGTGATAAACTCATTAGCACCAAAACCGTATGTTTCTGCACCATTTTCCCGTAGTGTCTCGGAAACCAAACGGCCAAAGAAGTCCGAAAATCAGAAGGCACAACATTGCATTACATAAAACAAGATGACAATTGCGGCGTATAAGATTACAAAATCCTAACAACAAAACGATATGAACGGATGGAGAAAGAGAGAGAGTACCCCAAAACTCCATTGGCGACATTTTTGAAAGCGAGAGTCTGTAGTGCAGAGAGGAGTGGTGGTTTTCCAAAAGGCTCTAAAGAAAGCCAATAGAATTGTTTTGGGCTTCCATGTGGACGATTATATATGAGGACGACGCGTGGCCCCGAGCGCTAATTTTGTGTTACGCGCACTACGGTATGATGAGCCTTAAAAGGCCTGTTTGGTATTGCTTCCAAAAATATAATTTTTAAAGTTAAAAATAGAGTTTTAGTAAAAACTTTATTTTAAATTTTTTTTAAAAGTACGTTTTGACAATTTTTAGAGTAAAAAGTAAGCTTTTTGTTTGGCATAACTTTTTAGGTTTTAAAATTATTTTTTAAGTTCTCTAATACAATCTCAAATAAACCCTTAAACTGGCTTAGGAACTGCTTTTTCTATATAGTTATTTCAGATGACTTGACAGTACCAATTAACTATTTGATTAATTTTTATGCGAAAGTGATTCTTTTCCTCTTTTGATTATTCTTTTGTCATGCCACTTTTTTAAATTACTATTGAATTTGTGGGTCTACAAATTAAATGATAATTATAAAAAGTTCGAGAATGAGAAAAGAATAAGGAAACGATGTACATCATATCTCAATTTTTAGGGAAAAATTATATTTAGCCTATAAGTTTTCATCGTATTTGGATTTAATCATTCAGTTTTTAATTTCAAGGATATGGTCCTTAAGTTTTGTCTAAATTTAAAATAGGTTCATTTATCACTTTACCTCAAAGATAGTGATTTATCATATGCTATATATGTCTCATTTAACATGTCAACGCTCATGTAAGTATTCCAATACAATGTCATGTTAGCAAATAAAAGTCATTTATAAATAATAATAATAATAATCCATAATAACAATTTTTTTTTTTTGCTTAAAACTTGAAAAATGAGAGATTTATTGTTTATCTTATGTGTCGTCCGTTATTCTTCGTTTTCATGCGAGGTACTTTTAAAGCAATAAAGCGAATCAAAGTGGAGTGTCGTATTAAATAAAACATATGTGACATATGACAAACTTAAATTTTGAGAGTAAAGTAATAGAATAGCCTATTTTAAATTTGGACAAAACCTAATAATCGTATTTTTGAAATTAAAAACTCAAAGACTAAATTAATATCAGATGAAAATCTAGAAATTCAATATAATTTTATCTTTAAAAAATGAGAGGCTATAAAATTAATATTATATATATATAATATATATATATATATATATTATATTATATATATAATATATATATATATATATATATATATATATATATATATTATATATATATTATATTAATATATATATAAAACTACAAAATAAAATTGATGAGCTGTGTGGAAATGCTCTTACAACATTTGTTATATTGTATATATTTAGTTAGAGTAATGATACAAATCACTCTCTATGTCTATCTTATGTCAACCACAAGTGACGTGGCTTTTAAAATTATCAATAGATTAAAAATCAATAATTATCGATAATAAATTCAATAGTAATTTTAAAAGTTATATCACTTTTAGTTAACATAAGATAAATATAAAAAATGACATATATAATTAATCATTTAGTTAATACAAGGCAAAATCACGTACAACAAATTTTCTTCTTCTTATGTAAAACACTTTTTCCTTTTTGATTAGTCACTTTTTTGTTTTTATTTGAGTGAATGATTAGCCATTAAGTACTTTTAGGCCTGCACTATAGCATATGTATTTTTTTTAAAAATTATTTATCTCTCTTTTTGCTACAATTATTTGTCTCTCTTATATCTTGGTGGTGTTAAGAAAACAGTTAAAAAATACTGGAAAGTAGAAACTAACATATAAAGAAAATAAAGAATGAAATAGAAAATTTGTTGTAGTTTATATTAAAAATGTAGTGAATAAAATAGAAAATTATGCTTTTTAATTATAGTTAAAATGTATAACATTATTGTTGGTGTTGTTTTTTTTGTTTTTGTTTTTTTTTTTTTCTGTTTTCTGAGATAAATAGGGAAAGGGGGAAAATAAATGTATAACATTGTTAATTTGCTGGAGATTGTAGGGACCCAATTAAGAGGTGCCAAATAGGCCTGACAAAGCACCATGCCATAGCGGTTCGCCGGTTCTTAACAAACCAAACAGCCATTTGAAGTTTAGAAAAACCCGAGCGGGTACCGATCGGAGTCACAGGCAGCTCAAAGTCAGCCATATAGCACATAACACTGACTACTGAGTTGACCCAGTAGTGTGTAGCATTGATATTTCTCAGAGGAAAATCATCAAACACAGGAACATGGATCTGGGTTTTCTTCTCCACGCTCTTATTCCTTCATGGAACTCAGTGAGTACCTTTACTTCGTATCAATCACCACAAGTTCCTAAAATCCCCCCTATCGACCCATTAGTTATCTAACGATTTTCTCATATATTTGGGCCATCAGGTTGCTATCTTAGCCACATTCTTCGCGTACTTGGCCATTGTCGGATCTATACTACCTGGGAAAGTTGTTTCTGGTGTGATCTTACAGGATGGTAGCCGTCTTCACTATCGCTGCAACGGTCTGTGCTTATATTTATATGCCTTTAGTTCGGTGTATAACATTTTGTTTTGTTTGAGAATTTGAGGCTCAACATGGTTCTTTTTGGTTTTTTTTCCTCTCTTTCCCTAATGAAGGTTTGCTATCACTTCTTGGGCTGGTTGGGCTTCTTGGGATTGGTGCAAAGATGGATTACATATCACCCACTGTATGTGTTCACTTGCTGTCAACTAGTTTTCCTTTTCTTTTGTTTTTTTCATGTAAGGCTTGGTTCCGATTTGGTCACATCTCTTTTAGGACTGTATGTGTTTGAATTGGCTCTGGAACATGCAGTTGAATCACCTAGCTTCCCAGAATGGGCATAAATTCTGAATATGTAGTATCACATGAGAAATTTTTGCAGAGCTCTAGATCAAATTAAAATAGTGCTGGAAAAAAAAAAAGGAAAAAATTATTTCCACTGATGTGGTCTGGCTCTGATTTGGAAATTCATAGACGCCCAAACCCATGCTGGAAAATCAAAGGCTGCATCATATTTATCTTAGGCGCATCCTACTTCCAAATAACATTGGGGTTGTCAAGCAGTCATATATCTTTTTGTTTTGCCATAACCTTCTAGGCATATGATGGTTGCCTGGATGTACTCAGTCAATTCCATGTGAGAAAACCACTACTGAAACGTTGTAGTGTGTAGTTTTGAATTCTTTCACAGGGTTTTGTTTTGTTTTTCTTCTTCCCTGATGCCAGTCAAACAAATATGGAGATTAAAGTAATGCAAGTTTTGACATACTGCAAATGTGGACATTAACATTCTAACAATGTTTGCAGGCAATATCAGACAGAGGGCTTGAGCTGCTATCAGCAACTTTTGCGTTCAGTTTTCTTGTAAGCTACAAATTGAGATTTTTTCTACTCAGTGGTTATTGAGATATAACTTTGTCATTTCATCTTATCAAAAAAAAAAAAAAAAAAACTTTGTCATTTAAACTTATCACAAAACCATGCATCCAAATTGGTGAAGTGCATGCCGACTCTTATAGTTTAACATTATTCTCCAAAATGAAACTTGCCTCATTGAAGCTCAGAAACTCCATCGTGATAAGCTGTTCTAACGTTGTTGAACTTTACTTTTTAAATCTTCAATTGTGTTGGTTCATCTCTTGTGGAAGATCTTCAGATATATGGGACCATTATTACAACACACACTATTAACCCCGAAGACATTCACTGCTCTAATGTCAAAGATAAACTTATGACTTGATACCAAATTATTCGAATGTGGGAAATCCCTGTGGCACTTGAAGAAATAAAGTGCATAATAATGGTAGATAATCTTGCATATATTTGTAGCTATTGATAGACATAAGATCACCAGCATTCCATTAAATTGTGAAGAGGTATATTTGAAAACTCATTGGAGAATGTGAATTTTCAAAGAAATTGGGCGGGGGGTGGCCAATACGAGATCATCCCTCAGTCGTCATTGGAATTGATGATGATTATTTGATTATAATGATGAAAAACAGCTAGCATTTGCCTAATTGCCCTTTTAGAATTCTTTTACCTTTTCATGTTTCAGCATTCAGGATTCGCAGTATATTTTGTATCTAAACTGATGAATGTTTCATAGTCCTATTTATATGTGATCTCCTTTCAAGATTAGTTTCTGACTGCCAGCTGTAGTTAATATAAATTTACTATTTGGCTATAAGCCACAGATTTTTCTTTCTTTCTGATCAGTTCATGTATTTGCTAACTTTTCTTATATTTTCAATGTTAGGTGACCTCGGTACTCTATGCTGCTGGCTGCAAGTCAAGCAATCAGGGTTCTTCCCTGAAACCTCATCTCACAGGGAATCTAATACATGACTGGTACTTGTGCAACCACTTATATCATGTTCTAAATGATATCCATTTTAGGAGGAATATTAAAATAGGTTAGAGTTCTATTTATGTAGGAAATAGAATCTGGGCTACTAATGTACATGAAAATTTTCCTGCCTATCATTTTAGCTTTCTCTTACTTGCAATGAAAGAAAGTATTTGCATTTTCCCATGTTAATAAATGTGAAATCACAACTTATCCCAAAAATTTAAGCTGATAGAAAATGATAAGTTTAATCATTTAATCAATACTTTAGCACTCTCCCTCACGTGGGGGCTCAAATTCCAGCCCAACACGTAGAATATTTTAAATGAAATGGGAGGTAAATTGTATGAGTCAGGATTCAAACTCATGACCTTTGGCTCTAATACTATATTAAACCACCTCTTATCCCAAAAGCTTAAGCTAATAGAAAATAATAAATTTAATCATTTAATCAATACTAAAAACAAATACCATATGTTACTAAAAATTGAAGGTATTATTTTTTATGGAGGCATGCTACCTCCAAAACCTACACTTTTATCCTAATCCCAAGCTATAATCCTCTACATGGTTATTCAATCTAATGACCACCCAGTCGTTTTAGCCCATGCAGAATAACGCTCCTCCTGAAAGGCTTTGATCCAATTTAGAACTGCTGAGTCCCTTTTTTGCTATAGTAAGTAAAAGTTAAATTACTTGACCCAAAAAAAAAAAAAAAAGAGTGAAATTTAAATACCATATGTCTAAGATCAATGAGCAAGGTTGGTTTACCATTTTTCCATAGACTAGTTGTATTGTATCATTTTTTAGTTATATTTAAATAGTGAAAACACAAGTGATCTCGACATCAACCCTCTGGTATTGCTTGATGAAGAACTGACCATTGAGTTTTGTCTTAATTGCAACGTCTCCCCCCAATGATTGAGACACGTGACCCCCCAAAAAACAAATCAGTGATTGAGAACTTTACGCTTGGTCATATATTTCTATTGTTCTTTAATGACAAATGGGTCAACTCTCCAGGTTATTTGCTTCATCCCTTGGAGAACACATTGTGAGCAATTATCTTGATAGTGCTATCCTTTCTGTCATTTAATAGGTGGTTTGGAATTCAGCTGAATCCTCAGTTTTTGGGCATCGACCTCAAGTATGTGATCCAGTTCTCATTTTTTCTGGACATATTCTTCTATGTTTGCAAATAAGAATCTTACTGTATACCTATGACTTTCACTTTTGTTGTGACTTCTATTCTCCACATACAATGTTTCTCCATCTTTCCTGTGCACTCAAGGATTGGGCCTCTTTTCTTTTCTTGCAAGCATGTCACTTCGTGATTCCTGATCAGTTCATAATAATATTTCAATTAATCTCCTTGTCAACATCATGAGTAGGATGACTTGATTTATTTGGCATTATCATTACTTGTCAGCCTAACATTTTAGGATACTGATGAATTTGATGAAGTACTATAATCTGACATTGTTATAGTAGTCTACATATTTCTTTTAACAAGATGAATTCTCCTGTAGATTTTTCTTTGTCAGAGCTGGAATGATGGGCTGGCTACTTATCAACCTATCAGTTCTGGCAAGAAGTATTCAAGATGCCACTGTGAGCCGATCGATGATCCTGTACCAGCTTTTCTGTGTGGTAATCTTGTGATGCTATGTAATACTTTATTAATATTTTTCTTTTCAGTGTCTTTTATCTAGACATTATATGTAATTGCTAAATATTCTGTTTACATCTTTGTTCCAGTTATACATCCTAGACTACTTTGTTCATGAGGAGTACATGACATCCACGTAAGTGTAGTACCATGTCTCTGCAGCAAGTTCATTCCACAATGTAGTTTTCTCCTGTGTCAAATTTTGGCCTTATATTTATCTAGAAGCATCTCCTGTTCTGTATAATTTGTCTTCAATTGCTCTTCCTTTTCTGCCTGTAATATGCCTCAAATAAATCTGATCATAAATCAAAAGCAGGAATTGCCATCCTTGACTGTGGTTCCCAATACTCTTGTTGTTCTCACAGACAACATGTCATTATCATTAAGGCAAAACCCCAGCTGTAGTGATGGTGAGATGTGGAGTGTACAAAACACGTTTTGAATACAGAAATTTCTACTGGATCAGATCCTCTCTTTAACTCAATGTAGATTATAACTAAGAGTTTTCCATGTGATTAACTTTTAGCTGCTGAAACTTTGTCAATAAATGAGCATGACTTGAATGTGGTGGCAATACGAGGCAATGGGAGGTCTTCAGCAGGGAAAAGTTCCCATACACTGCAGTGGTGATCAAACCCTAACCTATTATAATGCCACCTTGTATGGGTGTGTCCATTCCTTTTGCTGGCATGTCTAGAAAATTCTATTGGATGTTTTACATAAGTTAAACAACCTACGATTTACCTTTGAAAATTACCTAATTTTAGTGCAGACATAATCTCTAAAGCCAAGATTGAACCTGTAAATGCTTAGTTCAGCCACCTTGTATGCGTCCTTTGTGGTTCATTTGAGATTTTATCAGGATATGGAATTTATCTGGTCTGGGCTATGTTTTACCCCTTTTATGTCCTAAAGTTGTTTAGTGCATCATTTGAACACTACAGTTAACTTTTCCATGCTTTTATTATCTCTGACAAGATAATGGTTGTCATTTTTTCTTATGCACCTTTGTATATTCTTTTATTTCTTTTGTTTCTATTAAAACCTAATATTTGTATACTCAATGATCTCATTCAGTTATCTCCCTGCATTTTCTGTCGTATTTTTGATGAATTATTTTAGAGATTTAATTTGGTATTCATATATCATTTACTTTTACATATCTAACCTTTGCATATGTGATTGTCTTTTATAGATGGGACATAATTGCTGAAAGGTTGGGCTTCATGTTGGTCTTTGGAGATCTAGTGTGGATTCCTTTCACTTTTAGCATTCAGGCATGTGAACATGAACTAAAGCAAAGTTAATATGAAAGATTGTTTTGTGTTTATGTATACACAGATATTCGCTACATTTGGTTAAACTAGTGATTGTTTTTGAATTCATGATTGACCATTGTGAAACCTACCAAGTATTAGACAGACTCGGTCCAAATTCTAGACATGGTTCATTTCCATTTGTTGATCAAATCCTAACCTAGGTCTTTCATACTGTTTTCATCACTTCAATGTCCAAGCCCTACACAACTCTTGTAAGCATGATTTGTCTATCGATGAGTGGCCCAGCATCCATTTGACAGTTGTAAAAGTTCTCTCTCTTGCCGTTTGGAATATATTGTTACAGGAATTGTGCTTAACTGTTTAAGAGTCTTAAAGTGTTTTATGGCATCCCATCATTGTCTGAAGGTACTTAAATTTCTCTGTATGCCATGGGTCTCTGTGAACATATTTCATAGTAATTTTGTGTACATAGGTGGACACGCTACCCAAAAGAGAGAATAATGCTGCTTTTCTGGTTTTCTTTTTTAGTTCTCTCTGTCTCTGTCTCTCTTTTTTTTTTTTGATAAGTTCTTTTTTAGTTCTCCCTAATCACCGTGTTGCCTTCTGGTTTGCACTTAAATTTTAAGAGGCATTCTATATCTGTTAAAATATATATGAAAGCAGGGCACTTAAGTGGTAAGTGCAACTTAGGAAAAGAAACTGAAGAACGGGAACATAAATGTAAAGGGATAGGAGTTCGACTGTAACTTAAAACAAAGTAAAAGAAAATTAGTTGCTTAATTATTGGTATCAAAATGGGCCAAACGTTGTTCCAGTCTTAACTATTTGGTTCAAGTGAATGGTGTCGAGACTGTGGCTTTTACTCCTAAGTTCTCAAAAAAAGTATAACAGTCTTGCTGTTTGCTTCATACCAAACACAACGAAATTTCAACCTAGTAAGACTGTACTCATGGACTGGGTTTAATGTTTCTTGGAACTGGTTCTTTATAATTATTTGACATCTTCTTTTGTAATTATTGGTGCTTCTTATAACTCATATCTTTTTGTTTTCTTTAAAGTGGTTGTTTTGCTTCTTTGTGCAAAGATAACCGGTAGTAAATCCCACACCCCTAAGAAGCATAAACTTTATTTTATTTCTATGCAAGTCTTAAGCACACAACCACTTTTGCAAACATTCACACTTTCATCAGATACACCTGTAATCACGAAGATCATTTAAATATTACTAGTTTCTATGTCCAACCATCTTTGCTTTTGTTATAGGGTTGGTGGCTTTTGAGTAACAAGCCAGAGCTCACGACTGCTGCTGTAATAGCCAATTGCTTTGTTTTTCTGATTGGGTAACTTTCTTTTGATGCGCGTAGTGATTTGGGAACTATAACCTGAAATTTTTTTAAAGAACAATTACTAAAATTGCACTCCTTATAACCGGGCAGGTATGCGGTATTTAGAGGAGCTAACAAGCAAAAACACGTATTCAAAAAGAATCCCAAGGCACTCATATGGGGTATGCCTCCAAAGGTCATTGGGGGGAAGTTGCTTGCTTCCGGTTTTTGGTAAGACTGCTGTCTGATCAAATCTCTTGGCATCATCATGTTCTTTTCTTCTCATCATGATTATCATTGTCATTTTTATTATCATTCATTCCAATTAATAGAATAAAAATGATTGAAAATTAATGAAAAGTTCTTTGAATGATTTGATGTTTTTTTAATTTTTAGATTGATAAGGTCTAACCACTTATCAAAAAAAAAAAGGTCTAACCAGAATTTTGAAATGGGGACAATATGGATACAGATGCAGTATGATGAAGTTGTAATAACTGACCTCTCAATAAGCATAATCCATAATCAGTCTGTCAACTGATTTTGAAAATTTAAGGTGAATGTGACTAGAAATCATCTATTCCCTTAATATGTTTTGGTAGGAGGAGCATCTGAGGGAATGTGCCTGGATATGACCTGATGACTGAACCTTGTTATGGGCATATTATGAATATTTAAGTGGATGATTTTATTGGCGATTTGTTTGTCTATACAGTAAGGCAGTGATTCTCAGCTACAACCTGAGCTTCTATTGGATTGTTGCAGATTGTATGTTGTGTGCCTATTGCTCCATATAAAATTTCATAGCTTCTGATTGCGACTCTTACCTGTTCATCAATATCACAGCAAACAATTTCAACCTTCCAAGCTAATCTTTGCCTCCTGTTTATGTTCTGTAGTGGGGTTGGGAGAGGGGGTGAAGGGTTTTGTTTGTTTTGATTAACCATAACCATAAATCAAGTAAAAAATTGTTGTCTATTCGGTAGCTAGTTCAGGACCCATAAGTAGCGACTGATAAAGGATTCCTCGAAAAGTTAGGGATTAGTAATCCTTTTTAGAAATTGAATGGATTCAATCTTATCTATACATACGTGAGGAAGGAAGGTAATAAAAAAAAAAGAAAAGGAAAGAATACTAGTTCTTCTTTCTTTTATAACTTAGGAGCTGCGCAAAATGAAAGTGTCATCATTGTCTCTGATGTATGGTATCACTTTTAGCTAGAAGGTAGCTAACTATCTCTAAAGCTCAGTCCTCCTTTTTGTTCCACCCCTCAAAGTACAGGAGTGGAGGGAGGTACAAAGAAGAGTATTGCCCTTCACATATCACCAAATACTACACTATTGTATAATCTTTTTAGAGTAATGTTACACACAAGTCTTTTATAACTTGCTCACACGTGCGAGCATGTGATTGCAGCCACATCAGTTACTAAATTTTTTAACACTCTCCAATTACATATATTGACACGTGTCAACAAGTTGTAAAAGAGTTGTAGGTCTTACATTTTTCATCTTTTAAATGGTGTCATGGACATTTCCGTGATGCTTCATCTCTTAAAAGTTCTTAGCATTGCAATTATTCTTTTTACAGGGGAGTTGCAAGGCACTGTAATTACCTTGGGGACTTGTTACTGGCTCTATCCTTCAGTTTACCTTGTGGGATAAGGTACTTCCTGATTCCTTTGTGGTGTTTCTTTAGTAAAGGATTCCATTCTGAGATTTCTTTCATTTTGCAGTTCCCCAATTCCATACTTCTACCCCATTTATCTTCTTATTCTGCTAATTTGGAGAGAAAGGAGGGATGAAGCTCGCTGTGCCATGAAGTACAAAGAAGTCTGGGCAGAATACTGTAAACTTGTTCCATGGAGAATATTACCTTACTTCTATTAGGCAACTAGGTTTTGTATTGACCTTATAACCGGAAGATTCAAACTGGTGATCTTTTGTTTCATTGAGGTGTGATCCCCAATTTAATTGAGCTATTTCTTGGGATTAAACCTCTGGCATTCTTGTTTGTACTACATGTATCTTTTGTTGAATTCTTCTTGGGTTAATGATCGACCTTTAGGGGGCCAAAAACGTCATTCTGCAATATGAAATGATCGTTATGCCCCCAAAAATTGAGTATATTTCCCTCTAATTTTTTGGGCACAAAACTGGCATTCTGCACTATGCATAATGATGGTTTTGGGTCGACAATTAGGTATATTTCCCTTCACATTTGGGGGCAAAAAACGTCATTCTAGAATATGTATAATGACTGTTATGAACCCAAAAATACTTCCCCCAATTTTTGGGGGGCAAAACCGTCATTCTGAATTATGAGTAATGATGCTTTTGCCCCTCTCCCAAAAAATAGTATACTTTCCGGCCACATATGGGGTCTCATTTTGAAATTAGTAATACTAAGGTTATGAATGACTATTCTTTATTCTTTAGAATAGTCCTTACTAAAAATAAAAGTAAAAGGAGTTAAGTAAATTAGTCTTGTAATAATTATTTTCATGGTCATAAGAAAATAGTCATTCATCTTAAATTAAAAGAAATGATTATTCTCTCAATTAAAGAAATAATCATTTTTTTATGATTATCAAAATGATTATTCCAAGACTAATATATTAAACTCATTATATTCTTAATAAAAGCTATTCTAAATAATAGTCATTCGCATACCAAACATGTCCTAAATACTATTTTCATTACATTCCTACTTTATCAAATTGATGTAGTAGTGTTTATTAGTCTTTAAATTTTTTTTTTTTTTAACAAATGTTGATTTAAAGGCAAATGAGCATTGTCACATTAGCCTAGTAATATAATAATAGAATTGAGTGTAATATATAGCATTACTTTTATAAAATGTGTAATGACAATTGTGCTCCGAAAATTGAGTATACTTCCAACTATTCTTGGGATAAAAACCATCCTTCAAGATTGAAAAATGTTAGTGAAACAATTATTTTACGACTAATAACACATGTCAGCATATGATTAGAAATTAATTTTTTTTAGTATCTAACATGCTTCCGATTAACATGTGTCAGCAAAGTATGAAAGTGTAGAATTACTTTTCTTGATAACGCATAATGATGGTTTTGCCCCAAAAAAAAAAGAGTACAGGACAAAAAGTCATTTTACAATCTGTGTAATGACTATTATGACCCGAAAAATGAGAACACGACTTTTTGTCTAGGTAGACTTGGCCCAAAGAGCTACAGTCGGCAATCACCCCGATTTTCAGTGTAAACTCATTGCATTGGGCTCCATAAGATCCTATCAGGGCCCATCGCATTGTGCTTATCTCTTGATGACTGGATTGACGGCAAAGGAGCTAGTGGCTAACTTCCCAGTCAATGCATCCAAGGGTCCGTCATGCATGCATGCTTGACCGCACTTTCATTATTTTTTTTTTATAGCGGTGGTTGCTTGGTAGTTGAGGAAGCTTTTTCATAATTTCATTTGCTTAGTTTTGCGCATTTGTCAAATTCAGAGACAAAATGAGTAAAGGAGGTGGTGAGGGTGGCAGCTTTTGTCATCTTTCTCTCTTTTCTTTAACTTTTATCTATCGCTACTTGTCCTGCATTGTGCAGTAAGAGAAGCAAACACTGAATCTAGGAGAAAAGATAAGAGAGAATGCGGATTTTGCACTTATGTGTTCCAATGCTTAGCAATTGAAGCACTTTTATAGAGTTATGGACTGTATAACTCACTTATTTCGGCTAAGTGAAATAAGTGAATTACGTAATTCCTTTTTAAAAATATTGTTCAAATTGTTAGCAATTTAATGCTGAGAATCCGGCCAAATGGACGCTTTTTAAGCGGCTATGGCTATCTCGCTGTGAAGAAGGGGCTTTTTTCTCACTGTTACATGAAACTGAGTGCGCCATATGAGTGACTGTCCAATTATCATACCAAAAATTCTGTGAAGGAGGGGCTTTTGTGTCTTCTTGTTTCATTGCTAGTGGGTTCGAGTTCCAAGTTGGTTCTTTTGTTCTGTTGTGAAATGTCTGTTTTTCTGTTTTTTTCTTCTTTTTTTTTTGGGGTTGGGCAAATTGGTTGTTTTATATGAACCAAAGAAAGTGTATAGCCTCCTAATTACATCATTTCAAAAAAGCATGGGAGACGGTGAGGTATTGATTGGACTTCCGGCGCGTGGGTCGTGATGCGACGAAACAGTGAGTTGGAGTCTTCGTCAGTGACTCAGTGCAGATGAGTATCGGAGATCGGTGAGTCATGAGAGGAGCCTTCGTCGGTACTAGTAGTTAATTTCAAAGGGTTTGCTTAATTGGTAAGGACTTTGATCTTGGTGACATTCTCATGAAATTTAAGGTTCAAATATTTTTAATATGGGTGGATACACGAAGTGGTTCTGCCTTTGAGCGGTTACCTATCATAATTAAAAAAAAAAAACCTAATAATAGTAAAGAGAATATCAATTTCAAACATCAAACTCAAGACTTACAAGCCGTAAAATTCTGTAAGCAGGTGCAAAATTGTAAATTTTGACCTCATGTCTCATTTGTAATCCTCAAAAATTGATATGCTTTTTAAAATCACAATTAGATCAAAATTCAATAGTAAACTATTATAAATTTAATGATGATTTTAAACATCAGTTTTGGGGATATGAGGTGAATATGGGGATTAACATATATAATTATTCTTACTCATGTCTTTAGTATGTGAGAATCACTCATTTTTTTAATGAGTAATGATATAAATTACCCTCATGTCCCCCTTTGTGCCCACCAAAAACTTATGTGGCTTTTAAAATTACTATTAAATCAAAATTTAATATGATTTTAAAAGCTACATCAGTTTTGGATAGAGACAAAAGTGACATAGGTTGACATGTATTATATAAGAAAAATGTTACAGTATCTACCAGTATCTTTCTCACATCCTTTTACTTTTAAAATTATTATTAAATCTATGGATCTCATGTGATTCACATATCTAATAGTAATTTTGAAAAGATATAGCTTAAGTGTTGTAAAAAAATTTATAGCACTTAAGCCTAATTTATTTTAAAAAGTAAAAAGACGAGAAAATAACAATATATAAAAACGTAACATTTCTCATATATATAAATTCTAAGATAATTTTTTAAATTTTTGAGGCTTCCAACCGCCCTGCCACTAGGGACACTCCCAAATCTCTAAATCCCCATTGCCAATGGTATATAACCTAACCCAAGTCCTCAAGTCAAAGCCAACCAAATTAAGCCTGCGTCGATGCATGTAAAACTTAATAATTATCGTGATTCAACACGTGTTGATTATAAACCTAGTTTCAATATTGGGTCGGTTAGTTTAGTATTTTTTGAAGTATTCTTTTGTTTTGATTCAAAAAAATGTTCTTATATAATATAAAAATAAAAATAATTTTGATTCTTCTGTATTTTTGTTTTTTAATATAAAAAAACTATTATAAAAAAAAAATCATTTTTATGTCAATTTTGTGAGAATGTTATTATCATTATTGTGATGTTGACTTGACATTCAATCAAGTGACGTGGACTATCAAAAAATCTAGCTTAAGCGATTTGTGGAACGAAATGGGTTGGAATGAGCTGCCCTGCTTTTGTTGTAAGCAACATTATTAAGCAGCTCATGTCACATAGCAGGCTTTTACCATTTAAATAAAAAAATATTATATTTTTTTATTTAAATACATTTTATAATAATTTTTCTTATCATTTTTATATACTATTTAAATATTAGAAATACTTTTTTACATCTCAACATTCTCTATTAATGTGATATGCTCAATTCAACACTATTTTTTTTTCTTTTTAATTAAGATTAATTTAAAAGTGAATTAGGCATATCATGTTAGCATGCACATAATGTATTGTTTACTTATTTTATTTTATTTTTTTATGCTTCTTCGCGACCCCAAATATTAATTTGTCAGAACAATTATTATGACAGTTGTAACGGACCTAACAATAAATAATTGGATTGACTCTAGTACCAAAAGAATAAATTTTAAAGTAGAAGTCCATTTTATTAGTAAAAAATATGTCAACCAAGTAGAAAATATTAGCCACGTTTCGTGTTTGGTAACGACTTTTTTCTGTCTTTTGTTTTCTATTTTCAAATCATAAACATTAACAAATTATTCAAAATATATATAAAAAAAATGTCCAAAAACAGTTTTCACGTTTACATAATTGACCACTTTTTCCAAAAAAACAAAAAAACCTTTTATGAGACCTTTTTCAGTTGTTAGGTCAAGGCCGCCCCTAAACCTTTTCTGTTTAGGACCAATGTACGGCATCTTCAGAATTAAGTAGTACACAAGTTGGTATGCCCTTTATGGTATCACAAAATCCATGCGTGGAACGGCGGAATTTAAAAATTATAATTGCCCAATTTGTAATTTTTTGCCACAAAGCCCATGGCACTTTCTGCCATGCATTAACTGCAAAAATTTAGAACTTCCAGATTTATATTTTCTATCCTTGTTCTTTATTTCTACTATTTATTTATTCTGCATCATTGGAATCAAAGTTGTACCTACCTCGAGGTTATTAAATACGTATTATATAATATCATGTTATAAAAGATTTGCATAGAGTTAACCGGACTATAAAAGAGTTTGTGGGTATTAAGTATTATATTGGTTTGAAAAAAATATATTTACTTTTTAGATTTTTATTTTATTTGAATTTAATGTTTCAGTTTTAAATTTTAAATACATGTTCCTTAAATTTTGTCTAAATTTAAAATAAGTCTTTATCTTATTTTACCCTAAAGTTAACGAATTATCATATGTTATATATGTCAAATTTAACATATCAATACTCATCTAAACACTCCAATGCAATATCATGTTAACATATACAAGTTATTCATAAAAAAATAATTTTTTTTTTTTAAAAAAAGTCAATGATTAGAAAAAAAATTTTGGCTTAAAACTTAATAAATAAAAGACTTCTTCTTCTTTTATGTCGTTTGTTCTTCTTCGTCTAGGCAAAGTTAGTCAAAGTGAGGTAACGTATTAAATAAAACATATATGATATATGACAAATTTAAATTTTGACGGTAATGTAAAAAAATGACCTATTTTAAATTTGGACAAAACTTAAAGATCATATTCTTGAAATTAAAAACTCAATAACTAAATCTAAATCAGATGAAAACTTAAGAATTAAATATGATTTTTTTCCTATTGGTTTCTTATTAAGTAAAAATGAACTTTATAAGTGATTTTATGGAACTTCAATTATAATTTTACTAGCTTTTTTTAAGTGATAGCGCATATTTAATGTTAAATAATCATATATCTCAAAAGTTTAAACATATAAAAAGTGATATATTTAATTATTTAATTTATATTATAACATTGTGGGCTCAAACTATTTCTTAATAAGTAAGATTCAATATACAAAATATTTAATTAAAATAAAAGAATAATTGAAGAGAAATATTCTAACTTAAAATATTTATTTTGATACTATATTAAATCGTTATTTATCTTAAAATTATAAATTTATAAAAGTATATAATTTTAATCATTTAATTTATATCGTAACATATGACCAATATTTTTGTTGTGTCATGACGTATTCTATAGAACGCTGACTAAGAGGAGGGGACAAAAATAAGAAGAATAATGTCAATTATAGGAGAACTCAGTCCGCGGCAATTAAAGTACTAGAAGAAACGAGAAATGCTAAAACTGGCCATGGCTTCATGCAGACCCAAACACAGAAAAGTGACAAGTGAAGCGACAAAACTGGCACGTCAGAGTTCGTGAACAAACGAGCCAATGGGACAAGCGCAACAGAAGGACCGGGCTGTCTCTCACCTTACACGCGTCAGAATGTGAACCCTATGTCACGAATAACATGTTCCTTGGTTGCATACTGTATCATCCCCTCTAGAAGCAGAACAGTCAAAAGACAGCCAAAAGAAGAAAAAGAGAGAAAGAGAGAGAAACAGGAAGAAAGATTCGCTTCGGGCTCGATAGTCACGAGAGGTGGTTGTGACCGACAGATCAGTGCGGTCACCCAACGAATAAAGAGAAAACCAAGGCGTTATGGATAACTTACAAAAAAAAAACAAAACAAAAAAAGGCGTTACGGATAGACAAGCATTGAACGGTTACGCGACCTTCTTGAAATCAGGTTCACTAGCTCATGTGTAGCTGCGGCCTATCATTTCTCATAGAGCTACCACCGCTTGATTGTTGTTAACCATCTCATCAAAACCGCTTTTAGTTTTGATCATGCGGGAGATGAGTTTCAAGTGTTTAATGACCGGGTGTGCTTTAAAAACAAACTTTAAAAAAGTAGTTCAATTAATATTTAAGAAAAATTTTAGAGAACTTATTTTTTTATTTGACACTGACAATTTGTTATTGGGTTTTTATTTTGATAATGACGGTTGATTCAATGACTGATTGATAATACCATATCAATAAAATAAGATAAAAGTAAAATAAAAGTATAGTTTCTACATTTATTTTATGTGTAATGTCATATGTCACATTTTTCATTCCTTAATGTTTTTTTTTTTTTTGAAGTGGGGTCTAAGCCCTATATAAATTTAAGTCAAAAAATCTTGCTCAGCAACTACAAAACTATAAATAAAATCAGGATAAGAATCTATTCAAACACAAGTTAAAGACTGGGCGAGAGCCGCCTTTGCCAAACAATGGGCAACCTCATTTGCCTCCCTTCGAACATGGGATACGCGCCATTCCTAAATAGAATTGAGACGAATATGCAATTCATCAATCATGTGGCAATACCGACTCCAACAAGAATTCGAGTGTCGGAGTGCTTGAACAATCTCCAAGGTATCGCCCTCCATATGTAAGCGTTGGACGCCCAACTCAATACAAGCAGCAATAGATTTCCATAAGGCCAAAGCCGCAGCAACTGTTAGGTCAGAGATACAGGGAAGAAAGGAGCTCATTGTAGCAAGAATATCCCTGCTTCATCACGTATAATCATTTCAACCCCCATCCTCTTTGTTCTTCATCACGTATAATCATTCTAACCCCCATCCTCTTGGTTCGTAAATCAAGGGCAGTGTCCCAATTTGCTTTCACCATTCCATGAATAGGTTTTGACAACTTTGGCCTTTCTTGGAGAGAAGATCGTCTACTAGACTGCTCCGCATGAATTGTGGCTTCACGGAAATCCTCCATAGACAATACTCCCTCAAAAATAAGCAAATTGCGGCACAACCAAATTCACCAAGCAAGAACTATGACGAAAGCTAGGTCGTCATCTTCTAAACATTCCATAAAGCTAACAAACAAATCAAAACCGTCACTGACCGTGAATGTTAGTTTTTGGATCTTTTTCTTCCCTTACATCCATACGGTCGTGGCTGATCTACAACTCCACAAAGTATGTTCTATGGTTTCGGGGGAGAGACCACATATTGGGCGCATAATGGATTATGAATAATCCCCTTCTTAAAAAGAGTGTCTCTTGTGGGAAGGGAATTTTTGCACACCCGCCAAAGAAAGGTCTTGACCACACTTGGAACATGAAGCCCCCAAATTTTCTTCCATACCTTGGAGGACAAAGAATTCTCAAATTTTTTCCCTTGGGAGCGCAACTTCTAGGACATACCCAAGTGGTAAGCACTTTTAATAGAGAAAACTCCCAAAGGGGATCCACTCCAAATCTGTTTATCTGGTAGGCTTAAGGTACGCAATGGTAAGCTACATATTTTGGAAGCTTCCTCAAAATGGAAAAGAGCTGAGATTAAAGGGGTCTTCCACCAAAGCGTTTCAGCATCTATAAGCTCACTGACTTTTGCCTCAGGAGACAATTCACAGACTGGGGATTGAACCATATGTGTTACAAGACTAGGAAGCCATTTATCCCTCCAAATCCGAATTGACTTCCCATCCCCCACTCTCCAGATTAACCCTTCCTTTAGCAGAGGCCTAGAATTGAGAATACTATGCCAGGCATAAGATGGGCTAGCTCCCAAAGAAGCTGACAGGAACTCTTGCTAGAGATAGTATTTCTCCTTCATAACCTGAGCTGCCAAAGAATCTTGATGGTGGAGGAGCCGCCAACCTTGCTTAGCTAGCATGGCCAGGTTAAAACATTCCAAATCACAAAAGCTTAAACCTCCTCAAAGTTTAGAAAACCCTATACGCTCCCAACTCATCCAGACCAATTTTGCTTCATTACCCTTATGGCCCCAAAAAAATTTATTCATGAGCACATTGAGTTCCTGATACAAGGTCTTGGGCAAAAGGAAAACACTCATGCTGACGTGATAGTTTCAATCAACTTTTTTAAATTTTGTTTTACAATGACTAATCCAAAGTTTGGTTGGGACGATCACATCAGTTATGTGAGATAAAAATATATTTTCTAGTATTAATCTTTACTTTATATAAGGAATAAATATGTTAATTGAACAGTTTGTGAATAAGTTCGAGTTTGTTCGAAAAATGAATGAGCCAAATTTAAACAAATTGTGTTCAAGTGAAATTTAAATTGATCAAGCTTGAATGGTTCAATTACAGTTTGATCAGTGGCTATTACAAGAAGAGTTATGTTACACATTATTTTCCATTTTATTTTATATTTATTTTTTTAACAAATTTAATAGTAAATTTATCCACACACAGTACAAAAATAGATGAAAAATAGAATGCATAATATTTCTATCATTTCTCTTACCGATAGGCTGAAGTTTTCCAATGTTTTGCAATGAAGAAAAGAAATTCGTTTTTTTTTTCAAAGAACTCCATTATATAAAATTCCCTAAAAACTTTAAAAGACCATAACCTAATAATCCAATAGAATAATTCAAATGAACTAATGGATAATTTATTGTGTCCAACACGGGATGAATACTATTTTTAAATTTTAATTATCATAAAATCTTTAGATTGGTCAATTTGATAGATAAAATAATTAGAGAAAGAATAATAGTCACGTGCTTGACACATGAACACATATATATAAAAAAATTCATATACTTTTGCACCGTATATATACGAAATGATCTTCAAATGATGCACGTTTGATATTATAGTAATGTTACACACATTTTTACTTTTTTATATATATTTGCACACTTTTTTAGGTGGCTTTTAAAACTATTGACCACCATTAGATTAAAATCCATTCAAAATTTAATAGTAATTTTAAAAGTTTTTTAAAAGAGTGTGAAAATTAGTACTGAGAAGTATGAATGTGTAGCATTACTCTTGATATTAATGTTAGATACTATTCATGTCAAATAAGATTAGAGTAATGTTACATACACTTCCACTTTTTTCACGTCCATTTTCACACTCACTTGAATGGTTTTTAAAATCATCATTGAATTTGGAGGAAATTTCGCAAAGGCCCTTCGAACTTCCACGTGATTTAAATAACTCTCTCTCAATGTTTAATTTCTCTCAATTTGACCCCTCAAACTTTCAATTTGTCTATTTCAACCCTCTCTCATTTAGGATTTTTCGTTAAATCCTAACGGAGTGGTGCAAAAAATTATCAAAATATCCTTCATTTTACTTTTTTTTTTTTTGTTTAAATACAATAGTAGTTTGAGAATTTCAACAAGGTTTGACAGTGAAAACAAACAAAAGGGGTGAAGTGAGACAAATTGAAAGTATGAAGGGCCAAAGTGAGAGAAATCAAACATTGAAGAGGATTATTCAAATCGCGTAGAAGTTTAGGAGAGCTTTGTGAAGTTTCCATTTGAATTTGGGATGTATCTTTATTGAATTTTAATTCAATAATAATTTTAAAAGCCATTTAATAGAACATGAAAATGAGTGTAAAAAAGTAAGAGTGTGCTGAGTATTACTCATAAGACAATTTAAATCGGAGTAGGATATCTAGCAATTTGAATAGTAATCATAAAAGAAAATCAAGAAATCATATAAAATTTACATGTCTGATAGGTGAGTAGACAACCAAAAACTTATTTAAGCACGTGAATTATATATGATTTCTTTCCAAACAATTTGGATAGTAAATTGTTAAAGATTTCAATTCAACTTAACTTTTAAAACATCTAATCAACTTATTATAATAATAATAATAATAATAAAGTGCTAATAGAAGGCTATGGTAGGCACCCTTACTTTTACAAAGATGGCTAAAGTTTTGGACTTTCTTGTAGTAAGCTAAAGAACCTTGTTTTACGTCGGAGTGGCAGGAAGAGATAACATGCCATGCAGAATTTTGAACGAGGAAGATAAAATTACAATATGATAGATTATAATATACGCTCTTATCAATAGGCTGATCAACAATAATTAGCGGTAAAGCATCACTATTAGTACACATAAAAGTCCCAGAGCCATCTGATCAGAATCATAACTTCCAGAAACCATACGCACTAAATCCAATTAACTCCACCAACCTCCGGTTAGATAAGCGTGCCTCTTTATTAGGGGACCACAAACGGCGTCACTGACGTGCTTCAATACGATTATACGATGGAGAAGACCACCCAAATAAGAGAACTGCTATTCGCTTCTACTTTCATATTTCCAAAATACTAAAAATTATTATTAAATTTTAAATAAGTTATTATAAAATTTTGAATACATTTAAGAGTGTCAGCGAAGTATTTATCTCATCTAAATTTAGCTTAGGTGCTATTAAAATTATTATACTATAATATTTTTAATAGTTATACATTTTACTTTTTTTTTTTATCTTTTTATAAAAATTTCAAATTAAATCTTAACTATTAAAATAAACTACAACATACGTACGGTAATTTTTTTACAATATTTATGACATGTTTGATATGTGAAATGATTATTTATTGAAATAATTTTTATTAAAAATAAAAAAAATAGAAAGAATTAATCTTAAAATAATTATTCTGATAGTCATAAAGGAATAACTATTCATTCAATTGAGTGAACGAGAGAAATAATTATTTACTAATTAAATGAATAATTATTTTTTTTGATTATTAAAATAATTGTTTTAAATTAAATTTATTTTATTTATTATATTCTTAATAAAAATTATTTTTAAAAAAAGTACCATCCCTCGAAGATAACCTTAAACCAAATTCTCTAAGCAAATAATAGGTCCAGGGTCACCCAGCCGTCATGTATCACTTCAGAAGGGGACCACAAACGGCGTCACTGGCGTGCTCAGCGTGATCACGTCGCCAATCCTAACGGGTCCAAACTTGCCCCATTATCGACTTTCAACGAGCCCCACCTGCCAAGCGTCAAGGTTGCGATGCCACGTCAACCTCTTTGATCTTCAGTTCGTTCACGTGGTTGGGTCCTGCCTCGACGCTTCACAAGCCGTGCCAAGAATCTTACCATTTTGCTCTACCACTTGCGTATACTCTTTTTTAGTTACCCACAACTCACAAGTTTTCCTCGTAAGGATAAGATAAAATTTCATTAATAAAATAAGTTAAATACAAAGAAAAGAGGGTGGGAGTGTAACATTAAAAGTTAACCCAGTCAATACAGTGCTAAAAATTATTTTAATGAATATATTGATATATTATTTAAAAATTTTAAATAGCGTCATATCATGAACTGCATTAAATACAATAAAATAAAAATTTTAATTATAAAATAATTTTTATTTTAGTTTATTTGAAATGAAGAAAAAGTCATTTTTCAATATTTGAACAATCTATTTTGGTATAAACGCGAAAGAAATAGTTAAGAAATGACGATTTTTTAAGCAGTCTACTAACAAACTTCTTTTGAATAACGTCTACAACAATGAACACAAGAAAATTTGAATACCACAACAGAAAAGATTGCATTGAAATCAACTGTAATATTATAAAGAGGAACTCCATTTCAGTGACTAACGGAAGAAAAGAGAAGAGAAGAGGTGTCCGACAAATGATGCTCAATGAACATCGGTTCTTGCCGTCTCGTGGCAAAAGGAGAAGTAATTGCAACGGGGAAAAAGATGTTATCCGTTCATAGAGCTCTAAAAATATAAAAAGCTCTGGCTTTTGTGTCTACTTTCATTTCCCAGTATCAATGACTTTGCTTTCTAAGCCTCAAGTGATTAAGAGAGATCTCCGGCATTGACTCAGGTCTTCGGTAACTCTGATGCCTTATTTTTCTCAGTTGTTTTTTTTTTGTATAATTGACTTGGCATTTTTGTGGAGATTGATTACTGAGAAAATCTTGGAGGATTAGAATCTGTTACTAATTTTCGTTTTGGGTTTCGCCTGTGAACCCAAGTTTCCAATCATTGACTGAGCCTGGGGTCTTTATGAGAGATCTAGGAGGCGCTTGGGTGTGATTTCTTGGGATTTTGGAAACTGATTCATTTATTTTTGTTTCAGCTCGAAGAGTTTGCATCTGTTATTTCTTTGCCTGTTGTTTTTCCTTTGGAGCCTCTCAATTTTCTGAAATTAATCTCAAATTTCTTTTTACAGAAGAATCTTACTGAAGCAGAAGTTAAAAGTTTCAACCTTTATTTGAAGCCAAGGAATGGATGTCAGCAAACCAGGCGAGGATGGGTTACAAGTTCAGGCTTCTTGGATTCCAACGACCCCAGTTAAGCCCATTCTGCCAAGACCCCAACCGATCTACGCCGACGGACAAGGAAACCAGCTTGACCAAGCAACGTGGTTGGGATCAGAGACATATTCTTCTTGTTTTCCCCAAGGCTCTCAAGCTAGTAGGATAGTTGCATGTTGCAACTCCCCCAATTCTAGCGAACCAAACAGGGGCGGTGACAATGTGGGAACATGCGAAGAGCCGATGGCCAGATGGAATAACCTTCGTTTCGCTGATCTCTTGGCCCTCGCAGACGCTGCCTCGGCGGCATCTGGTAACGGGGAAGCGCAGGGCAACGACGGTGTGGCAACCAGTTCTTTCATGTCTGACACTTGTCAGAATGAAAATAACGGGGGAGACTACCGCTCTGCAAGCCTGTTCTGGAATCGTGATCCGTCACTCGACACAGAACTGGGGGCAAATGGGAACTCCAAGCCGGAACAACCTTACTGTAAGTGTAACTAAATTTGCTTTGGTATATTAGCTCTGTTTCTTTCACACCTTCTGCGACCCATTCACACAAATCACCAGAAAGAGAGAAATGTCAAATCATAGTTACCACAGCAGATTTTTTTTTTTTTACTAAAATGCCCAAATGGATCAGATTCCTCTTCATCGCAATGAAATTAAGCGAATACGTCTCATGTTTCGCATTAAATTTGCAGATCTAATGGTACATATATGTAGCCACATGGACAATATATTGTCACATCATTTAAAATTTTTAAATGACGTGGCACCGTATACACTGGCTAATGCAAATAGAATCTTAATTCAGAATATTATGTATATGAGATAAACGACTGCCAAAAGCAACTCAAATGAGACATTAATACTCACCAATAATACTCCCCTGCGTTGCACATGATGTGCATGTCCCGAATGTGTAATTTCCTGCAGACTTCAGGGAAGACCAAGTTTCGCTTGCTTTGAAGACAAATTGAAAGAGATGACCATATTTGTCAAAAACAATTTCATTCTTGGGGAACAAGTGCTTCAGTTGCTAAATAGTGTAGGACTTAACAATGCAAGTTACAATTTGCTGTTTTGTCACCTTATCTGACGTAAACGAATGTGCTACAGATGTTCCTACCCCTCATCAGCAATCTTATGATCTAAATTTGCCACCGGGGACAAAGTCTGATGTGAATTCTAGCATGACCATTACCCAGTTGATGCCCATAACACCAGAGAAGGACGTGAGAGTACAAAACAAACTGGTTTCTGAAGTTCAAAATTCATATGTAAACGAAAGGACAGATGAAGAAAGAGAGAAGCAACGGAACGAAGTTGTTGCCGCAAGAGTTGATACCAATGAGGTCCAATGCAATAAAGAACTCTCACAGCCTGTTACAGATTCATCATTTGCTGCTGTTTCCACTCCACTCAAGGAGAATCACAATCCTGACGAGGGAGGCAGCCATGGTACTGACCTGAATGAAACACCACAGCAGAAACCAAAACGGAAAAAGCACCGGCCCAAGGTGGTTACAGAAGGCAAACCTAAAAGAACTCCAAAACCAGTAACCCCAAAGCCTACTGATTCCAAAGAAAATCCAACAGTCAAGAGGAAGAATGTAGGGAGGAAAAGAATCAACATATCCTCAGCAACTCCTCCAGCAGAATTAACTGAAGAATCTACTGATCTGACTGCAACTCCTCCAGCAGAATTAACTGGGGAATGTATTGATCTGGAAATACTTGAGCCTGCCAGAAAGTCATGCAGAAGGGCTACAAAATTTGAAATAGGACAAAGGCAAGATGAAAGCTCTACTGGTTCCAAAAAAAACCCAGCAGTTAAAAGGAAATATGTACGGAGGAAAGGAATCAACAAACCTGCTGTAACTCCTCGAGCAGAATTAACAGGAGAATCTTCTGATCTGAAAACATTTGAGCCTGCTAGAAAGTCATGCAGAAGGACTTTAAATTTTGACATAGAACAACCGCAAGATGAAAGCTCTGCACACAAATCTTCGATTAATTTAGATTCAGAAATACAGGCCCAAGACTTTTCCAGAAAAGGAGTTAAATCAAGATCAACTGTACAGCTTGGCAAAGGGATCGCAGTAGTGGTGGAACACACAGAAGCTGGCATAGCCCATGACATTGCCTGTTCCATGAATCAAATGCTGAAAGAATACATATCATTGCCTGAAAGGCAAGTCCCAAGCACGCCACTTCTTACAAAGACTAATCCCCCACTGGCAGAACTGAATGCTGATTCCCAAAAGGATAGCACTACAGAAGGGGAAGTTGAACTAGTTGCTCATAATGGACAGGAAAACATTGCAAAAGCCAACAATCAAATATCAATAAGAAGTCCAAATGATTCCAACTACAGTACTAGTGCAATTTTAACTGAGGGAGACAAAGCTACGCGATCCAAGAGACGATATTCTCATGCTGCTGAACAAGCTGATGCCAGCATACCAAATCTCGTTGGGGCTTACTTTAGTACTCTAGACACATACCAGATGATGAATTGGATCCATTTTCCAAATATTAACAAGAAAAAGAGAACTGAAAAGGGGCAGAACTCTACCACATCTAGCTCATCGTCTTGTATTACTGCCACAAAAAATGTTGAGAGACCAGCAACATGTCTCCAGCATGATGCTGAAACAATTCCTTGTTCATTAAAAGCCAGCCACCAGGTTTCTGGTTCTCCTCAGTTGGAAGCTGGTACGGTTTCCTTGACAGTTGAAGACGAAGAAAGAGATCTTCAGAATAATCGGCGAAGTTTTGAGCATATCCTGGCTTTAATTCAGAAAGACAGGTCAACAAGAAAAAGATCCAGAGGCCCTACTCGGGTTCGTGACTTGACTTCCCTGAACAGAATTTTAGAGTGCATAACTCACCCCACCAAACAACCTGTAGTGGGTGATGATGCGCAAACAGATGAGAATCCACACAAACCTCACACATGCATAGATGACCTGGTTGCAAAAATGCGTGCAACTCTGGCAAAAAAGAAGCGAACCAAGAAGAGAAACTCTCTAGTCACTTCAGCATCTTCCAATACAAATGAAATGCAACTGGACCAGGAGCTTGTCTTGTACAATCGCCACCTATCCTCTTCCAATCCATTAGGTACCACTATAAACTCGTTTCACGTTGGCTACACACTAATTTGTACATTCTTGAAGAATCCACAAAAGCAGTTCTTTCTAATTACATAAACCACTTAATGCAGGTGCTTCTATGGATGCATTGGTTGAGGAATTTATGCATCTGAACATCAACAGGGAAAGCAGAAAATTAGCACGAGAACAGCATAATGCAGTTGTCCCCTACAGTATGCAAAAACGAGAGCAGAATCTACTCGTCATTTATAAAAAAGATGGTGCAGTTGTATCCTATAAAGGTTTGTTTGATCCCACCAAGAAACGGCGTCCACGGCCAAAAGTTAACCTTGATGAAGAGACTAATAGAGTGTGGAAGCTTTTGATCGAGAATATAAACAGTGAAGGCATTGATGGAACAGATGAAGATAAGGTAAAATGGTGGGAAGAAGAACGGAGAGTGTTCCGTGGACGTGCAGACTCTTTTATCGCACGCATGCATCTTGTACAAGGTACCAGTATTCAATGTCAATTCACAAATTATTTCAAAGAGGTTATCTAATAACATTGTATTTAAGAATGTATAAGAGGTTATTAGTTCTATATCAGAATGTATAAATTTCTATTATGACGCAGTCCGCAACCCTCGCCTAATGCACTATTAGCCAGTTCTTCGAAAAGATTTCTTTAAGTGCCAACTACATACCAAAAACTAACAGACCAATGTCTAGTTCTAAGAATGGCGAGAGTACCCTTAAATGAAAACCCTTTTACCTTTGAATTACCACGGAGTAGGTAACCTTACATTTAGTCCTCCAAAAACCAGTGTTAAAGATTAGCCAACAGGTAAAAGTTTAATGGAAAAAGAAGTTGAGGAACATCTCTAGTCTCTTGATAAATCAACCTCAAAATATGTGATAAGCTGTTCCCCATTGAAAATAATGTAGTAACTCCAACAGGGGAAGGAAAAGGTGATGAAGTTCAAACCAATCTGCCTAACAAAACCTAGATCTCGGCTGCAGTGCATAAGAGCCTCAAGGAAAAGGAATTTCCCTCTCTCCATGTACTTGTCATTACAATTAGAATGATAGAATAGTACTCACATGAACTATCTTCTTAGAAGACTGAGCCACTGGTTCAGAGGCAATTAAAAGAAGTTAATGGGGGCAAACAGTTAACTTTCCCCACAAAAAAAAATAAATAATGTAACCTACTCAATTATGATTATTGCAACTGCCTAAGTTTCCCATAATCGAGAGCCTTCCTCTCTTTTTACCCATTGAATATAGTCTCAACTTTACATCATTACAGCAATTGCTATTTCCACAGGAGATAGACGCTTCTCACAATGGAAAGGATCGGTCGTGGACTCCGTGGTTGGAGTTTTTCTCACTCAGAATGTATCAGACCATCTTTCCAGGTGTACTATAATTGGCAATATAAATAAAGTTAATTGAAAATAGAGAAAGTCCAAATGACAAACCTCTTTATTCTATTTCTTCAATCTCTTGCAGTTCTGCATTTATGTCACTTGCTGCTCGCTTCCCACTCAAGTCGAGGGGCAACCACAAAGAATGCTATGAAGATGGAGCGAGCTTCATTGTCAATGAACCAGAAGTGTGCATACCTGATCCAGAAGATAGCATACAATGGAAACCAGATTGTGACCAGAGTTCCGTGACACTCCAGGACCCTGAGCATAATGAAGAAAAAGAAGTTGTCAACAGCAATGAATCCCCTGGAGGCAGTATAGGGGCAGAAACAGGATGTTATACAGAAGAAGATAGGATAGAAACAAAAGATCCAGTTTCAACTCAAAATTATGCCTTTTTATCTCAAAACTCTTCATTCATTCAAACTGCTGAAAAAATAGGATCATGCGTACAGAGGAACTTAGAAGCAGACTATCTGTTAGACGGGTCTAAGCCCAATAGTTCCAATGGCTTCGCTTCCATTGTGGAGCTTCAACAGATGGCTGGATCTACAATCCTAAATGTAGTCTACAGTCATGGAAGTAGCGATGCACCATCTGATGAGAACTCAAAGGGTGCATGTAACAAATCCGAAGGTATGAATCATGACAACCAAAGACAAAATACGGACAAATTAGATGATCCACAAAGCTCCTTAGCAGCATCCATGAGCCCTTCCAGTAATTATCATTTGCATCTGACCCCCACCTCCAGAGTACTAGAAGTTGAGCACTCTGAGATGTTCAGAGAAGAAATCCAATATCCTGGCAGTTCCAAGAGCAAAGATGAAAATAGTATAAGCAAACAAAGTGCACTAACAATAGAATCTTCCAGTCAAGCTGTGGTTCAAAATAAGCTGACAATGAATGTTGAGAAATCACCTTCAAGCGAATCATGCAACAACATTCAAGGAGATGAAAATGTGATCAATTCACCTCAAAGTCAGGCACTTGGGGACCCTGAAATTGTTGGACCAGTAGCTCGGGGGCAAAACATTGAAATGCAGCAAAACTTGCAAAATCTCTCTGGAGAAACCCTAGGTGCAACACAGACTACAGCTGAATCGGATTTGAATGCTCATGGTCATTTATTTAGTATGGAGATCAGTGAGATGAGTGCCGCTACTGTAAAAGCAAAGAGTAAAAGAGTTCGAAAAGAGAAAAAAGACCCAATTAGTTGGGATAATCTTAGAAAACAGGTGGAACCCAATGGAAATAATAGAGAAAGAACAACAAACACAATGGACTCATTGGACTGGGAAGCTGTAAGATCCGCAGACGTTGACGAGATTGCCGACAGCATCAGAGAACGGGGGATGAACAACAAGCTTGCAGAGCGTATCAAGGTATAACTTTTATTAAACAATATTCTCAATTGTCATTGTACTCACTACAGATATTCAAATCAAAAAGACTAAATATGTGCAGGATTTCCTTAACCGAGTGGTTAGAGATCACGGGAGCATTGATCTTGAGTGGTTGAGAGATGTTCCGCCTGACCAAGCAAAGTAAGCCCACAAAAGTACTCCATTTCAATTCCTTAGAGGAGAAACTCAGTATGCTTCCAAACACTATTATTAGCATGTTATCCTCACGCTGCTGCAGTATACTAACTACTGACATTATTCATTCACTACTCCAGCCTTTTTATACAAAAAATGAAATATACACAGATTATTGAGATATAGATATCAAGATTTATTCATATATGCAGAGAATATCTGCTAAGCATAAGGGGACTGGGGTTGAAAAGTGTGGAGTGTGTACGGCTTTTGACGCTTCACCAACTTGCTTTCCCAGTAAGTTCAAAACAAAAGCATAATCGCCCATTATAGATTTCCAAGTAACAAAGGAGATGAGAAAAAAAGGAGATAAGATATACATAATAGACAGAACATTTCTCAAACAATTTTTTTATGACTTACAGGTGGACACAAATGTGGGACGTATCGCTGTAAGACTGGGATGGGTGCCCCTTCAGCCACTGCCTGAGTCACTTCAGTTGCATCTCCTAGAACTGTTAGTATTATGCACCTTACATATTAGGAATTCAACATATGCACTTAGAAAACGCTAATTTTAATGTCCATATATAGGTACCCAGTGTTAGAATCCATTCAAAAATATCTCTGGCCTCGTTTATGCAAGCTCGACCAAAGAACATTGTAAATATTTCTTCCACTTTACTTTTAGACATTTCAAAAAATACATGTTTTTCACATGTTTAGCGAGGATGGTAAAGCAACTTCATTTATTTATCAAAGTTTACCCTGATTGACTGATTCATTACAATATCTGCTAACAGGTATGAACTTCATTACCAGATGATTACATTTGGAAAGGTCAGTTGTATATATTTATATATGAAATAAATTGGTTCTCAATGACGAACTATCAAAAGCTAAGAAAGAACTGGACAATATTGTTTGAAACCTATGCAGGTCTTTTGTACAAAAAGCAAACCAAATTGCAATTCATGCCCAATGAGAGGAGAGTGTAGACACTTTGCAAGTGCATTTGCAAGGTTTGCATATAATTGGTTCCAATGTTTGCATCTTTCTTTTTTTTGATAAGTAAATATGTATTTTGCATCTATACTGCAATATTATTTAGAAATGAATCACTTTTGTGCATCTGCCACTGTCTAGAACCCTTTCTCATATGTTAACCTAATAAATTTCATGAGATAACAATAAATAATTAGATAACCAAAAAATCATTCAATAGCTACAAACAATTGTAGATAGCAATCATCAATATCTAAAGAGAAATGGAAGGTGGTTAGGAAAAGAACAGGTTCATCGATCAGGTATTTACAATAAATAATGTCTCCCATCATATGCGGTCTTGTGAAAATTGTATGTACTAGGGAACACCAAAAATCTCATTCTGCAAAGCTACCTAAACATCCCCATCACATTATATGCACACACAACAAGTTTTGATCAATTTTAAGTCACTGACCATGTTGGATGCAGTGCAAGGCTTGCCCTGCCAGGGCCAGAGGATAAAAGTATAGTGACTGCAACTGAATACAGACCCGACAAAAAACCCAATATGATCATCAATCGACTTTCCCTGCCTCTCCTTCAGTCACAATCAGAAGGACAGCAGCAATCAGAAGCAAAATCTGGAGTCACTAACTGTGAGCCTATTATTGAAGAGCCAGCAACACCAGAGCCAGAATGCAAAGAAGTAGAAAATGACATCGAGGACACTTTCTATGAGGACCCCGACGAAATTCCTGTAATCAAACTCAACATTGAAGAATTCACTCAGAATTTACATTCTTATATGCAAAATAACATGGAACTTCAAGAATTTAACGTGTCAAAAGCCTTAGTTGCTCTAACTCCAGAAGCAGCATCAATTCCAATGCCCAAGCTTAAGAATGTGAGTCGACTAAGAACAGAGCACCAAGTGTAAGTTGGCACTCCCTCATCTATCTTCAACTAATTTAGAATCTTTCAAACTTGTTCATGCAAGATTTTTTTTTTTTTTTTTAAAAAAAAACATATCAGAATGGATTGCAAATGATTCAAGTAAGAGAGGGGAAAGATAATCTCTGACCCTTCCAAAGTGTTTATAATCTCTGACATTTATACTAATAATCCATGAACATAACTAAGATAAATGGACTGGTGCCAAAAAATGACAAACAAAAATATGCTGTACAATACAAGTTTCACTATCTTCAAGTTTCACTATCTTCATTCTAAACGAAATAGAAGGACTATCCTATTGGCCAAATACTTGCCATGTATTCTGATTGGTCTTTCACCCTAATGCAGTTATGAACTACCAGATTCACACCCTCTTCTGAAAAGGGTCAGTTATTCCAGCATCTACTTAAGAAGGAATATTATTTACCTTGTATCTCCAAATTCAATCTCTGATTAATTGCTTTTGCTTCATTTACAGCTAGATAAACGAGAACCCGATGATCCTTGCTCATACCTCCTAGCAATATGGACACCAGGTAAGCACACAACATTTAGACCTGCTATAACGAACACTTTGCACATACTTTAAACCTATGTTCTTCATCTATATTATATAGTTAGAAAACATAGCCAATAGGCATTAACCTAAGACCATGCTTGCTCCAGTGATAAGCATTTCCACTAAATGCATTAATGTTTACTTCAGGTGAGACAGCAAATTCCATCCAACCACCTGAAGAAAGGTGTAGCTCCCAAGACTATGGCAAATTATGTGACAATAAGGAATGTTTCTCATGCAACAGCATAAGGGAAGCAAGTTCCCAGATGGTCCGAGGGACACTTTTGGTGAGGATATTACTATCAAACCTATTATGAAAACCAAGTATATCCATTAAATAATTAATAAATTAATTACAATAATAAAAATAATAATAGCAGCAAACAAACTAATACTACCATATATATAGAAAGAAATAAAATCATAAGCCAACTGATATTTAAAACAAATCATGGACAGATACCATGTCGAACAGCAATGAGGGGGAGCTTTCCACTCAATGGCACCTACTTTCAAGTTAATGAGGTCAAATGCATCCCCAATACTCATATCATTCTGTTCCTTTTTGCATTTTTAAGGCATGTGTATCCATTTCAGGTGGTAATATCATGAATATTCTTTTTATGCAGGTGTTTGCTGACCACGATTCAAGTCTTAACCCAATTGATGTTCCTAGAGATTGGATATGGAACCTACCAAGACGAACTGTGTACTTTGGAACTTCCATACCAACAATATTTAAAGGTAAAGATTGTAATGGTTTCAAAAAGTAATATTGGTCAACAAATTTCACTCAAAATATTCTTCTCGTTTACTAGGTTTGTCGACAGAAGGTATTCAACACTGCTTTTGGAGGGGTAAGCAAGCTGATTCAACCTCATTTTAATATCATTCAATTGCTTTAATTTGATAATATCTGTTTGTTGCTCTAATTACATGTAAATATATCAGAACTTTTTGAGATTCACCTAAGGCCTACTTCATTTCTAAGGACATTAAGATTATTTGCATAACCCTATCTATATGACTGCCACCAATTGAGCTGCAATCATTGGCTATCACACCAAAATGTACAAATAGGGAAGGATGAAAATGATAGCAAACTTATTTGTAGATAATATCAAAGTATCAAACAGCCAGCATGAATACGAGTCAAAGGCATAGGTTTCCTAGACATCCTCACCCCAATATATATAAGGTAAAAGATAAGCCCCCAAGCACCTCAGACTTCGGCCGCAGACAAAAGAAAAATTTCTTCAGTCATGCTATTAAGCAGATCAAGTACGAATATAGCCATTTTCACCTTCTCTGCTTGAGAAAATGCTAGACATCTGATTAGCAATATGCTCTTCTAATGAGCAAAGTGCAAGCTCGGTAAACAGGCACCACTACACGCACTACAATCTTTAGTCTATGTTGGCACGTAATGTTTCATATAACAAAAGCAAATTTGATGAAAACTTTAACTAAACTTAGGCCCTATTAAAGCTAACATCTCTCAAGAGATAACGTCAGTCACGTTGGGTATGATATAATAATTTATCTCACCAGCAAGGCTCATGACACTGTTTGCTCAAAGTTGCCGAAAATATTTGCAGGATATGTTTGTGTGAGGGGATTTGACCAGAAAACAAGGGCACCCCGTCCTCTAAAGGCCAGACTGCACTTCCCAGCTAGCAAGTTGACCAGGACAAAAGGAAAGGCAGATGATAAGTAGATGGTTATAAGCTCAACATGACTGACACAAAATCCAGAATGTCCAAACGTGGTTAAAGAGCAACACAGACGAGCATCCAACAACTCTGACTTGGTCCATGGAAAAAACTGAATATCCATCAAAATTGTATGATCCCATGATGAGGTGGACATGGACCAATCACAATCTGTGATTAACAAGCATGTAATTACCCAATGTCTTGCTCATTATGGAGCCACTCTTCTAGAATCAGCAAACATGATAGAAACATGTAATTGTACTAGATAGGTACTTGTGCAAAACACTCAAAGAATGCGAGCTAGGTAACTAGAGCGTATTGCAAGAGGGTGCAAGGGCACAGGAGAGTAGCACAAGAATAGAGCAGCTATTTCAAAGCACCTCAAGGCCCAGAGCATCTCCGAGCATCCGCAGACACATATAAACATATAAATACATTTGTGCATATAACGATTCAGGAGAAGAAACGTGTCTATATGGATAAGATCAGTCTAAGAGAATAAAAATTACCAAACTGCCAGTGAAATTGGCTGTAGCTGACAGAACCGGAGACCAGCGATTGCGGCTTTCCCGATAACAGCTCTTTGAAGTATAACCTTGCAGCAAAGTGGAAGAGAATTCGTCAATCTGAAACCTTGCAGCAGTCTTTCCCTGTGATTAAGAAGCATGTAATTACCCTTCGTTCATGGCTTTACCGCACAAATTAGCCAATGAAAGATGCAAAAGAATCACCGACGCCGATAACGGAACAACAAAATTATCGTCTCTTTAGGCTATATTTTGCCTCATGATGAACAAAACCAAAAGCTCTAAACGAAAATCCTAGATACTAAAATAGCTAAACCTTTTTGGAGGGAAGATAACTTCGTGAGTGTGTGAGAGTCTGAGAGAGAACTGAGAAGCTTTTTGGAATTTCCCCATTTTGCCGCCTTAGCGCCTCTTTCATGTTTCTTTTCCCTCCCAATTTGATGTTCCGTTTATGTGCGCTGTTTTATTTTCGCAATGACAAGCGGTACGTGGCGAGTTTTGGGCTTTGGGTGGATTTGGTGGGTGGGTTTCGCCGACCTATGGCCACGGCCCACATAGCGCTCAAGCCGAATCCAAAATATATATATATATATATATATATTTTGTGTGCATGTTTTAAAATTTATATAATTTTTATTTTCAGATCTATGGATAAAAAAATTAATAATAACTTCTCAAAAGACTAAAAGATAAAACTTAATTTGTATGTGAGTAATGCTATTCAATAGACTGTTATATGACTATTATATAATTGAGATATTGGATTGTAGTAGTGAAAAATAATTTTCTCTTTTTACAAGTGTGGATCCAATGATTAATTTTTATTATCACATCATCAAGTTGTATGACAATTATATTATAATTTACTAAATATCATTACTCATTTGTATGTACATAAGTAAGAACATAACTAGGAGTTTAATTTAGGGGCCATATTGTATTAAAAAAATTTGAGGGGCCAAAGTAAAGAAAAAAGACCTAAAACATTTATTTTTAACAACTTTAAAGGCTAAAAAAACTTTTTAAGATTTTTTGTTTGGGCGGAAGGAGGTCATGGCCCACACCAACCTCCCTCACTCTGCCACTGCATACAACTATAAAAGATACACTACACTTTTATCTTCTTCTTTTTTTTTTTTGAAGTAGCATTGCAAAATAACTTTTGAATTTTTGTTAACAAATATTACTTGGTAATGTCACATTGTAAAATATAATAAAAGTGTAATATATAATATTTCTCAAAGTACAAATGGATTTATCGTTTCTATCAATCTTATATTTACAATTACTATTATATTATATTTTAAAAGTAAAAAATATTAATTTGACAATATACAGAATTAAATATGTAAAAATTATATATAAACAAAAATCCTTTCGATTTGTTAGGATTTGACTAGGCTTTGTGTGTAATTTTCGTTCATTTAAGTTTATTGCACTACACTTATATGTCAGTTAATACAGTGCTCTTTTTTTTTTTTTTTTTAAATGAATACGTTGTCATATTATTTAAATAATGTGATATTTTTAGATACAATAAAATAAAATCTTAATTATAAAATAATTTTTATATTTTATTTGAAGCGAAGAGTACATCATTTTCTAATACCCTTCTCAATCTTTTTTGGAATGAGCACAAAAAAGAGATGGTTAAAAAATGACGGTATTTTAAGCATATTACTAATAAACAATTTTAAAATAATGTATGCAATGAAAACAAGAGAACTTGAATACTACAAGAAAAAAAATTGCTTTTAAATTAAATCAATTAGCACTATTGAAGAAAATCTCCATTTTGATGTCGCACAATAAAAGTGTCTTATTTCACCAAATGAGTCACTTCAAATTTTATGTTTTGAAGTATTGTCAATATTTTTTAGAGTAATGCTTCATGTCTTATTCAACCATCAAACTTTTGTCTAACTTATTAAAAAAAAAATTACTTGCCATATAGAAGAAATTAAACAAAGTTGAATGGTTAACTAGAACTTTGAAGCATTAATCTATTTTTTAAGCTCAACCAGTGGAAGGATCTCATATAAACCTTCCCCTATACATTCATACTGTTAAAAAATAAAATAAAAAACAAAACAAAACAGAGGAGGTTCCCGTTCATAGAGTTCTAAAAATATAAAAAGCTCTGGCTTTTGTGTTTACTTTCATTTCCCGGTCTCAATGACTTTGCTTTCTAAGCCTCAAGTGATTAAGAGAGATCTCCGGCATTGACTCAGGTATTCGGTAACTCTGATGCGTTATTTTTCTCAGTTGTTTTTGTGTATAATTGACTTGGCATTTTTGTGGTATTGATTACTGAGAAAATCTTGGAGGATTAGAATCTGTTACTATTTTTCGTTTAGGGTTTCGCCTGTGAACCCAAGTTTCCAATCACTGACAGAGCCGGGGGTCTTTATGAGAGATATAGGAGGTGCTTGGGTGTGATTTCTTGGGATTTTGGAAACTGGGTTTCATTTATTTTTCTGTTTCAGCTCGAAGAGCTTGCATCTGTTATTTCTTTGCCTGCTCTTTTTCCTTTAGAGCCTCTCAAATTTCTGAAATTAATCTCAAATTTATTCTTACAGAAGCAGAAGTTAAAAGTTTCAACCTTTATTTGAAGCCAAGGAATGGATGTCAGCAAACCTAGCGAAGCAAACAGGGGTGTTGACAATGTGGGAACATGCGAAGAGCCGATGACCAGATGGAATAGCCTTCGTTTCGCTGGTCTCTTGTCCCTCGCAGACGCTGCCTCGGCGGCATCTGGTAACGGGGAAGCGCAGGGCAACGACGGTGTGGCAACCAGTTCTTTCATGTCTGACAAATGTCAGAACGAAAATAATGGGGGAGACTACCTCTCTGCAAGCCTGTTCTGGAATCGTGATCTGTCACTCGACTCAGAACTGGGGGCAAATGGGAACTCCATGCCGGAACAACCTTACTGTAAGTGTGACTAAATTTGCTTTAGTATTAGGTCTGTTTCTTTCACACCTTTTGCGATCCATTCACACAAATCACCAGAAAAGAGAGAAATATCAAATCATAGTTACCACAGCAGGAAAAAAAAAAAAAAAACTAAAATGATACATTAATACTCACCAATAATACTCCCCTGCGTTGCACATTATGTGCATGCCGCGAATGTATAATTTCCTGCAGACTTCAGGGAAGACCAAGTTTTGATTGCTTTGAAGACAAATTGAAAGAGATGAACATATTTGTCAAAAACAATTTCATTCTTGGGGAACAAGTGCTTCAGTTACAATTCGCTGTTTTGTCACCTTATCTGACGTAAACCAATGTGCTACAGATGTTCCTGCCCCTCATCAGCAGTCTTATGAAATAAATTTGCCTCAGGGGACAATGTCTGGTGTGAATTCTAGTATGACCATTACCCAGTTGGTGCCCATAACACCAGAGAAGGACGTGAGAGTACAAAACAAACCGGTTTCTGAAGTACAAGATTTATATGCAAACGAAAGAGAGAAGCTAGAGAACGAAGTTGTTGCCGCAAGAGTTGATACCAATGAGGTCCAACGCAATAAAGAACTCTCAAAGCCTGTTATAGGTTCATCATTTGCTGCTGTTTCCACTCCATTCAAGGAGAATCACAACCCTGACAAGGGAGGCAGCCATGGTACTGACCTGAATGAAGCACCACAGCAGAAACCAAAACGGAAAAGGCACCGGCCCAAGGTGGTTACAGAAGGCAAACCTAAAAGAACTCCAAAATCAGTGACCCCAGAGGCTACTGGTTCCAAAGAAAATCCAACAGTCAAGAGGAAGTATGTACGGAGGAAAAGAATCAACATATCCTCAGCAGCTCCTCCAGTAGAATTAACTGAAGAATCTACTGATCTGACAGCAACTCCTCTAGCAGAATTAACTGGAGAATGTACTGATCTGGAAACACTTGAGCCTGCCAGAAAGTCATGCAGAAGGGCTACAAAATTTGAAATAGGACAAACGCAAGATGAAAGCTCTGCTGCCTCCAAAGAAAACCTGGGAATTAAAAGGAAATATGTACGGAGGAAAGGAATCAACAAACCTGCTGCAACTCCTCGAGTAGAATTAGCGGGAGAATCATGCAAATCTTCTATTAATTTAGATTCAGAATTACAGGCCCAAGACTTTTCCAGAAAAGGAGTTCAGTCAAGATCAACTGTGCAGCTTGGTGGAGGGATTGCATTAGTGGTGGAACACACAGAAGCTGGCATAGCCTATGACATTTCCTGTTCCGTGAATCAAATGCTGAAAGAATACATGTCATTGCCTGAAAGGCAAGTCCCAAGCACGCCACTTCTTACAAAGACTAATCCCCCACAGCCAGAACTGAATGCTGTTTCCCAGAAGGATAGCACTACAGAAGGGGAAGTTCAACTGATTGCTCACAATGGACATGAAAACATAGCAAAAATCAACAATCAAATATCACTAAGAAGTCCAAAAGGTTCCAACTACAGCACCAATGCAATTTTAACTGAGGGAGACAAAGCTATGCGATCCAAGAGACGATATTCTCATGCTGCTGAACAAGCTGATGCCAGCATACCAAATCTAGTTGAGGCTTACTTTAGTACTCTAGACGCATACCGGATGATAAATCGGATCCATTTTCCAAATATTAACAAGAAAAAGAGAACTGAAAAGGGGCAGAACTCTACCACATGTAGTTCATCATCTTGTATTACTGCCACAAAAAATGTTGAGAGAACAGCAACATGTCTCCAGTATGATGCTGAAACAATTCCTTGCTCATTTAAAGCCAGCCACCAGGCTTCTGGTCCTCCTCCATTGGATGACAGTACGGTTTCCCTGACAGTTGAAAACAAAGAAAGAGGTCTTCAGAATTATCAGCAAAGTTTTGAGCATATACTGGCTTTAATTCAGAAAGACAGGTCAACAAGAAAAGGATCCAGAGGCCCTACTCAGGTTCGTGACTTGACTTCCCTTACCCAGTTGGTGCCCATAACACCAGAGAAGGACGTGAGAGTACAAAACAAACCGGTTTCTGAAGTTCAAAATTTATATGCAAACGAAAGGACAGATGAGGAAAGAGAGAAGCTAGAGAACGAAGTTGTTGCCGCAAGAATTGATACCAATGAGGTCCAACGCAATAAAGAACTCTCAAAGCCTGTTATAGATTCATCATTTGCTGCTGTTTCCACTCCATTCAAGGAGAATCACAACCCTGATAAGGGAGGCAGCCATGGTACTGGCCTGAATGAAACACCACAGCAGAAACCAAAATGGAAAAAGCACTGGCCCAAGGTGGTTACAGAAGGCAAACCTAAAAGAACTCCAAAACCGGTGACCCCAGAGGCTACTGGTTCCAAAGAAAATCTGACAGTCATGAGGAAGTATGTACGGATGAAAAGTATCAACATATCCTCAGCAGCTCCTCCAGCAGAATTAACTGAAGAATCTACTGATTTGACTACAGTCAAGAGGAAGTATGTACGGATGAAAAGTATCAACAAATCCTCAGCAGCTCCTCCAGCAGAATTAACTGAAGAATCTACTGATTTGACTACAGTCAAGAGGAAGTATGTACGGATGAAAAGTATCAACATATCCTCGGCAGCTCCTCCAGCAGAATTAACTGAAGAATCTACTGATTTGACTGTAACTCCTCCAGCAGAATTAACTGGAGAATGTACTGATCTGAAAACACTTGAGCCTGGCAGAAAGTCAAGCAGAAGGGCTACAAAATTTGAAATAGGACAATCGCAAGATGAAAGCTCTATTGTCTCCAAAGAAAACCTGGGAGTTAAAAGGAAATATGTACGGAGGAAAGGAATCAATAAACCTGCTGCAACTCCTCGAGCAGAATTAACTAGAGAATCTTCTGATCTGAAAACATTTGAGCCTGCCAGAAAGTCATGCAGAAGTACTTCAAATTTTGACATAGAACAACTACAAGATGAAAGCTCTACATGCAAATCTTCTATTAATTTAGATTCAGAATTACAGGCCCAAGACTTTTCCAGAAAAGGAGTTCAATCAAGATCAACTGTGCAGCTTGGCGAAGGGATTGCAGTAGTAGTGAAACACCCAGAAGCTGGCATAGCCTATGACATTGCCTGTTCCATGAATCAAATGCTGAAAGAATACATATCATTGCCTGAAAGGCAAGTCCCAACCACGCCACTTCTTACAAAGACCAATCCCCCACGGGCAGAACTGAATGCTGATTCCCAAAAGGATAGCACTACAGAAGGGGAAGTTCAACTGATTGCTCATAATGGACAGGAAAACATTGCAAAAACCAACAATCAAATATCACTAAGAAGTCCAAATGATTCCAACTACAGCACCAGTGCAATTTTAACTGAGGGAGACAAAGCTACGCGATCCAAGAGACGATATTCTCATGCTGCTGAACAATCTGATGCCAGCATACAAAATCTAGTTGATGCTTACTTTAGTACTCTAGATGCATACCAGATGATAAATCGGATCCATTTTCCAAACGCTAGCAAGAAAAAGAGAACTGAAAAGGGGCAGAACTCTACCACATACAGTTCATCATCTTGTATTACTGCCACAAAAAATGTTGAGAGAACAGCAACATGTCTCCAACATGATGCTGAAACAATTCCTTGTTCATTAAAAGCCAGCCGCCAGGTTTCTGGTCCTCCTCCGTTGGATGACAGTATGGTTTCCTTGACAGTTGAAAACGAAAAAAGAGGTCCTCAGAATTATCGGCAAAGTTTTGAGCATATCCTGGCTTTAATTCAGAAAGACAGGTCAACAAGAAAAGGATCCAGAGGCCCTACTCGGGTTCGTGACTTGACTTCCTCGACCAGAATTTTAGAGTGCATAACTCACCCCACCAAACAACCTCTAGTGGTTGATGATGGGCAAACAGATGAGAATCCACACAAACCTCACACATACATAGATGACCTGGTTGCAAAGATGCGTGCAACTCCGGCAATAAAGAAGCAAACCAAGAAGAGAAACTCTCTTGTCACTTAAGCATCTTCCGATACAAATGAAATGCAACTGGACCAGAAGCTTGTCTTGTACAATCACCACCTATCCTCTTCCAATCCATTAGGTACCACTATAAACTTGTTTCACGTTGGGCTACACACTGATTTGTATATTCTTGAAGAATCCACAAAAGCAGTTCTTTCTAATTACATAAACCACTTAATGTAGGTGCTTCCATGGATGCATTGGTTTAGGAATTTAAGCATCTGGACTTCAACAGTGAAAGCAGAAAATTAGCACGAGAACAGCATAATGCAGTTGTCCCCTACAGTATGCAAAAACCAGAGCAGAATGCACTCATCATTTATAAAAAAGATGGTGCAGTTGTACCCCATGCAGGTTTGTTTGATCCCATCAAGAAACAGCAGAATGATATGCAATGGACATCAGTTCTTGCTGTCTCGTGGCAAAAGGAGAAGTAATTGCCACGGGGAAAAAGAAGTTATCCGTTCATAGAGCTCTAAAATGATAAAAAGCTCTGGCTTTTGTGTCTACTTTCATTTCCCAGTCTCAATTACTTTGCTTTCTAAGTGTCAAGTGATTAATAGAGATCTCCGGCGTTGAATCAGGTCATGGCTTATTTTTCTCAGTTGTTTTTTTGTATAATTGACTTGGCATTTTTGTGGAGATTGATTACTGAGAAAATCTTGGAGGATTAGAATCTGTTCCTATTTTTCGTTTTGGGTTTGGCCTGTGAACCCAAGTTTCCAATCACTGACAGAGCCTGGGGTCTTAATGAGAGATCTAGGAGGTGCTTGGGTGTGATTTTTTGGGATTTTGGAAACTGGGTTTCATTTATTTTTCTGTTTCAGCTCGACACTGTTTACATATGTTATTTCTCTGCCTGCTGTTTTTCCTTTGCAGCCTCTCGATTTTCTGAAACTAATCTCAAATTTCTTTTTACAGAAGCAGAAGTTTAGTTACCTCTCCAGAATAACATAAATCCGGTGATTTAACGAAGCTAAGATCTTAGTCATAGCTCCCACCATTTTTCTCTCATAGCTTAATCAAGAATAATTAGGGTGTGATTTTAGATCAATAGGCGTATATTTCAAGTGTTTTCGCGCTACATGCTAGAACGTGAGATGGAGAGAGAATTGTTTGTTCAGTTATGAGTGAAACCCACATCGGAGGGAAGATAACTTCAGAGAGATGGGGGCTGGGGAGCCTGGGGATGTGATGTGAGTGTGTGAGAGTCTGAGAGAGAACTGAGAAGCTTTTTGAAAATTTGCCGGCTTTGCCACCTTAGCGCCTGTTTCAGCTTTCTTTTCCCTCCCAACGGCAACAATGTAACTTTGGAGGCCCCGGGTCTTTCATCTTTCTGTTACCTCCCAACGGTGACATTGTTGCAATTGGAGTATCAAGCAGGCTAGCTTATGGTCAATATAACAGGACCAGGATTTTTTTCACTGGAGTTACAGGGCTGGGTAAAGGCCCAAGTACTTTAGGACCCATTTTATTGCTTTTATAAAAAAATAAAATTTTAAATTTTAAATTTAAAAAAAAAAAAAAAAAAAAAAAAGAAAGTGAAGCCAACTGACCAAACGGCTAACCTAGGCTCCTTTCCTCTATTTGTTTTGACGTAAAACTTGTTTTAAAAAAAATTAATTAATTTGTTGTTGTTTGATACAATGGAAAATCTTAGTCAAATTGAAATTTTTTTTTTTGATTGACTAGGAAAATATCCTTTTAAACTATATAAAATGATTTTTTTTAAAAAAAAAAATTTCATAAAACATTTTTCGAGTTTTAGCTTTTTCTTCTCGCATGTACTCTTTCACATTTCATTATTTGCCGCCACCACCAAAGTTCGCTGGAGGTCGCCTAGTGCTGTATGTCTTTGGCAATCATAGATTTTTCGTACCAGTCAAATACTAAAATAGATTTTTAGCTCAAATTATTTTACTACAAATATTTTTCAACATGAAACATTTTATGTCAACAAGCAGGGCCCCCATTGTCTCCCATCAAAAGGAGCAAGCCCCTCCCTCCTCTTTGTAATTCACACTCAGCCTCTTTATAAACTAAAAGTATTGTTTTTACAAAAAACAAAAGCTGACAAGTTATAAAGAAAGGTCGGGAATTTTAGAGTAATGCTTTTTTTTTTTTTTTTCTCAATTTTTTGTTTATTTTTGCATATGTGAATAAAGATGAGCCTCGCAAATGTAAAATAAAGATTTTTTTTTTTAAAAAAAAAAAAAATCATATATGTAAAGATAGACAAAAATTGACAAGAAACATTTCTCATTTACTAATAACTAGGAATCTTATAACCCACATGGGAAAAATATGTTTCATGAAAATTTGTGAACAACAATTGTAAAATAATTATGGATATGTACTTTGAAGAAGCATGTAGATTATTTTGTAATGAACTTATCTCGCGGAAAAAATTTAAGTAATGAACTATAATGAAAACGTAAATGGTTATCAAGAATGACAAAATACGATAATGACAATAGTTATTTTATTCCATTATCTTATATTTTTAATTAAAGTTATTCATTTTTTTTAATTGATAGTAATTACGCGTACCAAACATACTATAAACTTTTGAATTGAATTGAGTAATTTGTAACATATTATATTACGGTGTCTTTAAATAAACTTCCTCACGAATAAATCTGCTCAACTCTTAAACTTTCATTTGTGAGAGAGTGTAGTTGATGAGCACTAGACGCTTAGTAAAATAACTTTTGTTTGAGGAAGAGTTTAGCCTATGTGGCGGGGGACTTTCAAGTTAAAAACATATCGTAAGAATGATCTATTAATATAACATAATTAAAACCAAATATATTAACTTAAAAACTTTTTTATTGAATGCTGTGCTACTATATTATATTATAATCTCTTTGAAATAATTATTAAGGAATAAATCTCCCCCCACATATGTCATGCACAAAATCCATTAGTCATGGTTCACAAACTTCCAACAAATCACGTGGATAAAAGTGGTTATTTCTTATGTGACACTATATTTTATAAGCGATTTTAAAGAGATTCAGTTATAACTAGTCTATTTAGAGTGATAGTGCATGTATGATTAAAGTTTTTTTAAGGTTGTTACATCTACGCTTTCTCTAGGTCACTACAAATTGCACAAGAGCAATCTAATAACGTCATATGATACTGGAACATTACATGACATGATATTGAAGAGGAAGTCATGAATTTAATGGAGGATATTGTAACACCTCGATCACACGTTAAAAAGACGAATAGTCCATATTGAGTGTGTGAATTATAAAAATATTCAAGAGTGCTAAGTCTCACATCGATTATTTTTAACAATTCAAATTTAATTTCATTATCTTTTCTTATGAAAAATGCATAATTAAATATGGATTGTTGAAGAAAACTACCACATAGATGATTTTTTTAATTTACAGCAATTAAGGCCCCGTTTGTTTCGACGTAAAATGATTTTCGTCGGAAAATGGTTTCAGGGAAATTGATTTTCAGGAAAATGATTTTCGCCGAAAATATTTTCCGGTGTTTGGCGCGCACGGAAAATCACAAATATTTTTTTATATTTTCAACCAATCATATTAACAAAAAAAAATTATTTTTTTATACACAATTTTAAAAAATTAATATAAATTGTCTTGAAAATGTCCCGGGCATGTCCAAAAAATGTCACGGACGGGTCCAAAAAATGTCACGAGCGGATCCCAAAAATGTCATGAACGGGTCCCGAAAATGTCCTAGGCAGGTCCCGAAAATGTCCCGGACGGTTCTGAAAATGTCTCGGGCGGGTCCCAGGGAGGTCCTGAAAATGGTCTCAGGCGAGTTCTGGGGAGGTCCCGAAAATGTTCCGAGCGAGTCCCGGGGAGGTCCTGAAAATGTCCCGGGGGGTCCCGAAAATGTCCTGGGCGGGTCCTGAGGAGGTCCCGAAAATGTCTCGGGGAGGTTCCGAAAAAGTCCCGGCGGGGTCCCGGGCGGGTCCCGGGCAGGTCCCGAAAATGTCCCAGGCGGGTCCCGGAGAGGTCCCGAAAATGTCCCGGGCGAGTCCCGAGGAGGTCCCGAAAATGTCCCGGGCGGTCCCGGGCAAATCCCGAAAATGTCCTGGGTGAGTCCCGATGAGGTCCCGAAAATGTCTCGGGCGGGTCCCGGGGAGGTCCCGAAAATGTCCCGAGCGAGTCCCGGGGAGGTCCCGAAAATGTCCCGGGCGGGTCCCGAAAATGTCCCGGGTGAGTCCCGAGGAGGTCCCGAAAATGTCTCGGGTGGAGTCCCGGGGAGGTCCCGAAAAAGTCCGGACAAGTCCCGAAAATGTCCGGGCAGGTCCCAGAGAGGTCTCGAAAATGTCCATGGCGGGTCCCGAAAATGTCCCGGGCGGGTCCCGAAAATTTTCTGGGTTGGTTCCGGCGGGGTCTGGTGGTGTTTTAGCTGTGGTCTACCAATTTGAGAATGTGACTCTTAAACTCAGAAAATGATTTACAGTTTTAAAAAGGGGAAATCATTTTACGGAAATTAAAGAAGATTTTTCAGTCAAACTGAAAATGATTTCTGTTGACTATTATTTTACGCCCCACCAAACACCAAAAAATACGAAAAATAGTTTCTGAAAATTATTTTACATTGAAACAAACGGCCCTAAGTCAAATTCCTTTATCATATGGGATCAAAATTTATAAACAATTCTAATGAGTTTCAATTATGACTCGCATCAGGCGTTACATAATTTTTCAACAAACTTGAATGCTCCTACTGTGTGAGTGCCTGTGACGAACCAAGCTGGCAAACTTCGGTGTAATACCACTTGGAATGTAGTACGGACAGATATTTCTTGATCACAGTTTTAAGATCCGTCGGCAGTGATTATGATAACTTCAAAACCAATCAAATTCAATGGATTTGAAAATAGTTAATGTACAGTTAAGCTGCAAAACAGTTCTCACTTGTGGAAACTTTCTGTCCTTTCATCCGGGGCACAGAGAAGAACGGCATTCCCTTTTTTATTTGTAAGCGGGAAGAGCGGCATTCGACCAAGGAAGCTACTTGCTGTTTTTTTTTTTTTTTAAGAATAATACTGTTTGTTCATTTAAATTTATTTATTTTTGTCTATCTATCACTACAGAACAAGATTTATATAATAAAATAATAATATAAATTTTGTCATGAACAAAAATAGATAAATTTAAATATACGTGTAACATTGTCCGTTTTTTAATGCTGCAAGTAGCAAAAAAGCTTGTGATTTTATACCCTTTGAATCTGTTGGGAGATCATGACTTTGGAAGACCATTGAAAAGCAGAGATCAGTTTTATTCATTGGTCAATATTAAATTATACTTGTTTGAACAAATCATTCATTGGTGGAGTTTGTCTTTATTATGATTTTAGTGCACTACTGCTAAAGACTGCAAAGTATTGCCGCCAAAGCTCTTTCTGTATCTTTCACTTATAAAATAGATAAAAAAAGTATTATAAAAAATATTATAAAAATATGTGTCTCATCTTTAACATTTTTTAGAGTAAGTTAAAATAAATTTTTTTGACAAATTAATTTGGAAAAAATTTGTGTTCACCTATAATCAATGGTACACCAAAGGTCAAATAAATACTCAACAATTTTCTGGGCACAGAAATAAGAAATTAATGTGGCCATATGTATAATAAATTATGATCCCATAAGTTCTTGAGTTATTATAACTTATGGTGGCAAAAAAATCCATACATTAAATAACCAAATATGTATCCTTGATTAAAGACAAGATAAACTTCTTCACAATTTATTATGGTATATTGATCCATCCATAAATTTGAGCAAATTAAAATGATTATAGTAAAAGGAAAAAAAAAAAGAAAGGTAATTGAACCGATGTGCAGCTGTGCTTCTGTTCCCATAATACATCGGTCATCATTAACAAATTGGGATTAAGATTGGATCGAATTTTTATGGTATTATATCATCTAATTTTTTTTTAAAATTAAATAGTTAAGATTTTGTTTAATATTTATTATTTATAAAATAAAAAAAGAATATAATAAATAATAAAATAATAAATGTTGAATTAATAAAAATGATTAATATTAATATGAAAAAATCTAAATTATTTAAATTTGAAATAATGATTTATTGAAAATAAAAAATAAACAATATGCATAATAAAATACCTAAATGCTTTAGTGAATGAGTAATGTTATACACATTCATATTTTTTTACACATTTTTTAACCTATACATGGCTTTTAAAATATTGAATTAAAATTGAACAAATATCTCTTAGAAATTTAATGATAATTTTCAAAACCCCCTAAAAATATGAAAAAATGAATTTTATAAAAAATAAAAGCACTTGAAACATTACTCTTATACCGGATATGGTCCGAGCATTTCACATGCGCACACAGACAAAGGCCAAAGCAACTCCAAACAGAAAAGCCCAAAGCAGTGTGTGAACGAAATATCGGGGTTTCAGGACGCACCGAAAACGAAAAACGTCAATATGATTACTTTAAGGGCATATTATTTGGAAAAAAAGCAAATGAATATGAGTATATTACCATTACGCCACTGAATAAAAGCCCACTCGCTTTCATTTCTCTCTCCGACAATCGAATTCTAGAGAGAGAAACACCGAAATTCTAGAGAGAGAAACCCCAAACCCCTTTCATTCCTCATCAAATGGCGGATGCTAGGGTTTCTAGGATTTTGTGAGCATCGGAATCCGCGATATCTTGATGGAAATGCCGGCGAGAAGATCTAACTACACGCTACTGAGCCAAGTACCCGACGACCAATTCGCCGGAGCTCCAACGACGTCGTTCTACGAGTCGTTATCCGGAGAGGGAAAGAGCAACAACAATAAGGGGAAAGCGGAGAGAGGGTTCGATTGGGACGCGATCGGTGATCACAGGGGCAATCGGATCGGGAACCCGTACTCGTCGTCGATTGGGCTGCAGAGGCAATCGAGCGGAAGCAGCTTCGGCGAAAGCTCGCTCTCCGGGGATTACTACGCACCGACGCCGTTGACGGCGGCGGCGACCGAGATCGACGGCCTGGGATACATGCACGATGATGTGTCGTTCAGAGTCGGCGGCGGCGGCGGCGGCGAGCTGAGGGCGAAGGCTGTGGGAACCACCGGAGGAGGGTCGTCGTCCGGGAAGAGCTGGGCGCAGCAGACAGAGGAGAGTTACCAGTTGCAGCTGGCTCTGGCGCTGAGGCTTTCGTCGGAGGCGGCTTGTGTTGATGACCCGAATTTCTTGGATCCTAACCCGGAAGAATTGGCGTCGCGGTCAGGCTTGGCCGAGGCATTGTCACATCGTTTCTGGGTATGGTTTATTGTGAACTCTGTTTCCTCGGCTATAATTTATGTTTCTCTCAGCTGTAAAATAAAATCTGCTTTGGTTTGTTTTCGTTTTTGGTTTCTCGAGTTACTGAACTGAATTATTAGCAAGATTATGGAAACGCTGTGGAGTATGCAATTTTTGGTGGCCTAGCTAGTCTGATGTCTTAATTTTGAGAGTGGGCATATTGGTTTTGTTGATGGTTTGTCATCATTGGTTGAATATCCGTAATCATGAGCTAATTCTTAAATGCTTTCTCCAAATCCTGGCCAGGGTTTTTTCAGTAAACTAGTTCTTTGTGTTAATTTCGACCTAGTTGGATATAAAATGTTTATGTTGTGAGGAATCATTAAAGAGGTCTGTTGGTGAAAGAATTGGAATAGAAAGGAAAAAGTTGGAATATGGAGATCAGGTGCAAGATGGGAGGAATATTGACAGCACGTGTGAGGGAAACTGTACAGTATAAGTGGAATGGAGTCGTAGTGACAGTAGAAAGGCCACAGAATGCTTAGGTTAATGCAGTTATAAAGATTGTGATAATTTACATTTTAATTGGAAATGAGACCTTGGATAGCACTGAATATCAAAGTTTAATCCAAGCAATGGCAATCTAAGGCTTCTTCTCGGAAAGAAAGGATGTTTAATGGAGGGAAAGGAACGGTAGAACCCATTAATGGTGTTGAGCTTTCCACACTTCAGTTATAAAGATTGTGATAACTTACATTTTGATTGGAAATGAGACCCCGGATAGCACTGAATATAAAAGTTGAATCCAAGCAAGTTTAATAGGGGGAAAGGAACGATAGGACCTGTAATGGTGTTGAGCTTTCCACGCTTCAGCTTAAATCTTTAGTCTTGATATCGTTGTATGAGTGGATGATTGCTTTTGGCTCCTTCCACTTTTCTTATAGACCAGCTGAATTTTGAATGTATCCTTTAGGTGGGCCTTTTGTGTACGTCCTGTATACTTAAGGTCTCTCATTTTTTCGGACAAAATTTAATTATTACTTATACAAAGGAATTGAAATAGAGCACCATAAACCATAGCAATGTGGTTGTAGGAGTGGAATACAAGCGCCATGTTCTAGGTGACACCTGTCCTTCACTTAACTTGTAAGTGAACAAGAGTTATTCTATTGTAAAATCATATGTAGAAATCAACATCAACAACCATATGGCGTGATTTTTCTTTGTTTAGAAATTTTAGGCCTGAATATGATGGTCATTGTGTTTAGAGATGTCAGAGAACATTAATATGGATGTTATGTTTATGCATATCTATACTATATATGTTTATCTTAAGGACTTGGTAGGTTTTCTTTAGAGTAAATAACAGAGAGGAGCTTATAACTATATTAAACAAAAAAATGCTGGGATGGGGTGGAGGGTTTAGCGAAGTGAACTGTCCTAGTTGCTACAGTGTATTTTCAGTTCCTTAGTGTAGAACTTGAACCATTCTACTTATGCAAGAGTTAAATTTTCTTACTCTGATTATTTACTTTAGATAAGACCTCAAACTGAAAGCTGGACAATTGTTAGCAAGTGAAAAATGGAAGAGTTCCTAAAGTTTAAAGTGTGACTCAGGTCCAGAAATGCCCCTTCATTAGTTGGGGAGTTGGTATTAATATACTGGTATAGATTTTGTTTTTTTTTGATTGGTAAGTTACCGATGCATCTAGTAGGTACTGAATCCACGACCCCACCTTCCACTTTGTCTTACACACATGACCTCACCTTCCACTTTGTCTTACACACATGACCTCACCTTCCACCTTGTTTTAGGGGAAGTGCCATCTGAACGAGAACTCATTGGCAAATAATAATAATGGTAAAGGTATCGTTAGTATATGTGAAATGAACCTTATAAATCTATTTGGTCTTGTGGAGTTGACTTTCAGGATGTTAGAGATAAAAACAGGTTTTTAAGTTTCATTTCTTTTCCTTTGATTTATCTGCTACCAAATGGAGGTAAAAATATAGAGACAACATTATTTGAGTGAATTACATGTTATGTTTTGTGGACATATGACATCTATGTATGTGACACTGAATATCTTCTTTATTAATCTAACCTGCGTCAGGTGAATGGCTGCCTGTCATACTTTGACAAAGTCCCTGATGGGTTTTATCTGATTCATGGGATGAATCCATATGTATGGTCTGTTTGCACTGAGCTTCAAGAAAATGGTCGTATTCCATCAATTGAATTGCTAAGGTCTGTTGATCCAACCACAGATTCTTCAATTGAAGTGGTTTTGATTGACCGACATAGTGATCCAAGCTTAAAGGAATTCCAAAATAGGGTCCTCAACATTTCTAGTAGTTGCATAACCACAAAAGAGGTTGTTGATCAGCTTGCAAAGCTTGTCTGCAATCGAATGGGGTGAGTTGTCTCCACCATACCTTCTATTCATAAATTCCCAGAAGAAATCTGTTCGTAACATACTTTTGTAACCAAATTTTTATTGCTATCACAAGGGGTTCAGCTTCCACGGGAGAAGATGACTTTGTTCCCATCTGGAGAGAGTGCAGTGATGATCAAAAAGATTGTTTAGGATCTGTTGTCATTCCAATAGGTAGCCTATCTGTTGGCCTCTGCAGACATCGTGCTATATTGTTTAAAGTAAGGTCCCTCTCTATACGATTTATTCAGTTTGCTTCACTAAAAAAGTTTTAAATTGTTTATTGTTGGAGCTATGTATCTTGATTTAAGGCTGCGATTGTTTCGTTGTAAAACGTTTTCTAGAAAACATTTTCCCCATTTTTCAGTGTTTGGTGTGGATGGAAAATATTGGTCAATGGAAAATAATTTTCCAGTCAATAGCAAATTTGCCACTGTAGGGAGAGGCAGGCATAATCATTTTCTGAAACTTGTTTCCCACTCTCCCCTTCTTCCCCGAACTGCAGCACCACCCACCCTCGTAGAGGATCGCAATTGCTCCTCCCCTAGTACTACCCCCATCCGACTCTTGGTCGCCATTCCCCCTACACCGTCCCAACCTTCCTCCCATATAATGACCATCACCCCAACAAAGAAACCTAGCCACCCTCCTCTGAGTGTCGCCTGTCCTGTCATCCTCCCTAACGTTTTCGATATTATTTTTAAGGTCTCAACCAAACAATGGAAAATCAATAATATTTCCTGAAAATATTTTCGACTAAAAACATTTCCCTCGTAAACCATTTTACATCAAAACAAACTCAACCCAAGTTGAAAAATTTTGTTCTTCCTTCTGGTGAAACTGTGCAACTCTAGTGGCTTTTGGGGTCTTTTATATTTTTATTATTACTGAGGAATCAAATACGATTTTTGCAGGTGCTAGCTGACACAATCAATCTTCCATGTCGAATAGCCAAGGGCTGTAAATACTGCACAAGAGATGATTCTTCCTCTTGTCTTGTCCGGTTTGGGCTTGACAGGTACGCTTCGTCAGTAAGCATGGTATCTATCTATCATTGTCCTAAAGAAGTAATGCAATTTTCAACTGAGTTCCTTGGGTGTAAATTCTAAGTTATGCAACTCCTTGGGGACTGTAAGTTTTCGAGAATTTCTTCCTTGTACAGAGCGAGTCGTTCCTGTGTGTAGCATTTGTGTTTCACTAATAAAAATGACACAGGTGGAAGATAAATCTGATCAATTTATAAGTTGTATTAAAGAATATTTTTTTATAACATTTTTTGAGTTTAGTATTACTTGCTTTTTCAGTCATGAAGTATTAAGTTAGAACTTCTGCTGAGAATATCTGTGATCTGGGTTTAAAGGTGCTATTGTCCAGACACTATTCCTGCATGGATTTTACTATTTCTACCTTGTGTGTTCGTACATATACTTATCATACAATTATATTGATAATTTTCTTTATATATATAGATATGTTGTGTATCTTTATCATCCCCTTCACACAATATAAGCCTCTGTTTTATGGTTCATTATCATCTTATTGGCAGAGACACCTCATGAAGTATATCTTGTATGTTTCAGGGAATATCTGGTTGATTTGATTGGGAAGCCAGGTTACTTATGCGAGCCTGATTCCTTGCTCAATGGTCCTTCATCCATCTCAATTTCTTCACCATTGCGCTTTCCACGACTTAAACCAGTTGAACCTACCATTGATTTCAGGTCACTGGCCAAGCAGTATTTCTTGGATTGCCAATCACTTAATCTCGTATTTGATGATGCTTCCACAGGTGAGTGTTTAATTCTCAAAGTAACTATATAAAATATATATTCGTATTGTAACAACTTGTGTTTGGGTTTGGATATGCTAAACTTAACAGTGTTGTGGCAGTTTAACAGTGTTGCTAAACTTAATTTTTTTTTTTTTCCCCGAAAATGATATGCTAAACTTAACAGTGTTGTGGCAGTTTAAATCTGCTTTATTGTATATATTTTTTTGCCTTTTGATATATCTTTAGTAAGCTACTCGTATATAAAAGAATTCTCTAATGGCAATTTCTTTTTATGCTCACATGGTAGTAAGAATTGAACAATTGATGGGTAGCTTTTATGTAGTATTCTTAAACTTGTTATCCATCTTTTCCGCTCAACCTTTCACCATGCTTCAGAACATGTGTGCATTAGAGGTACAAAAGGTAGCAATAGGACAATCTACTGTAGAAGGTGATTTCCGGTGGTTGTCAGTTGGGTTCTAGGCCTTAGATGGAATCAATTATTCGGTAAGTTGGGTCCAATTAGACAATTTTAGACTTGGATTCTTTACTGGCAATATTTGACATGCCATATTTGAGGCACATGTGGAACAACTCCATACGGTATCATGTGCTTACATTCAGAGCTTCTATTTACATGTATCTAATTTATATTCAGTTGTTGGTTTGTTTATGTATTCTATTCTTTTTATTTTGTGCCTTTGTTATGGCAAATCAACTTCATTTTGGTTTTATGCCTGAAAAGTAGAGGGAGATCTGAAGTACCTAATGAACTTACCAATACTTGATGGGATGGGTATTCTTTTGCCCGAGGCCGTTTTTATGTATGATAAGGTATTGATGGAAACTTAGCAGGGTTCTGGTTTAAGTGTGCTGATATTCAACTCAGAAGACAACTTACAGAGACACTGATATTGGATGGCTCAAATTTGATGGTTGTGAGGGAACTCAAATTTGAGCTCCAGGTTTTGGTAATTCAAGAGCATGCGTATATCATATTAAATATATATTAATAAATCAAAGGGAAAATAGTTTGTAGCATCCTTGTTAGTTGTAATGACTCATAATACTTGATTAACCTCTTGTCTGTTTTTCTTTTATAAGTAGTTTTGCCTTTCAAAGATAATTTTGGTTCTCACATTATTGATATTAATAACTTACTAAAATATTTGTTCTACCTTCTTGAATTTAACTTCTGAAAGTGAATGTAAATGAGCCAAGACATCAACTTATATCTCAGCCTCTTTTACCATAGTAGGATAAATGAAAAAAAAGCATGTGTAGGTGAAGACCACTTGCATATATATATATATATATATATATATATATTATATTTTTTTTCATTTTAGACTAATACAACGTCTTCAACTGTGGAACAAGGATTTACGATACCTTATATCTTTAGACGGCAACGTTTGTTTTTCCTCTGTTGTTTAGTTATAGTGATTTTCTTGTTCGTTTTGTTCTTCATAGTTAGGTGTTTCCTTCTGTATAATTCCTATATACTTAGGAGCGCCTTACACTTTTAATAAGAATAGTCTTTTACTTATAAAAAAAAAAAAAACAAGGATTTCATTATCCATTTGCACATTAAGGCATCCGTTAAGTTTTATTTGTCAGTTATGCTTTCTAAATATAACTTTGACAATGACTGTCTTGTAGTTAAGTTTACATTATTGCTCTTGTATTTTTGTTTTGATATAGTCAGATGATGCCAATTCACAACCAATTGTCTTTTATCATCAGGAATTGGTGAAGATCCTGGGGTTTCCATGCATCCTAAGCAGTATGACAGGAAGTATACAGATAGAAATGACAATATACTGATTTCAAGTGATGAAGATGAAACTTCTCACTTACCTCTGCACCCTAAAGTTGCTCAGCCAAGTGCCCAGAATCAAGATTCTGAGCTGTTCAAATCGTGTAATCTTTCTCAGAATATTGCAGACTCATCCATCATGGTCAAAGATACAGCCCCTCTTAAACATATCCTGCCTATTGGACGTAGACATGTTCAGCCACTTTTGGCAATATCTAATCCAAGGTTGGATACTGTTAAGGATCCAAGGTTCACTGAGGGAGGTCAGCTGGTTCCTGGTAAACCAAATAAAGAGCCTCCTCTTGATATAGATGACATTCCGTGGAGTGATCTTGTTCTAAAAGAGAGAATTGGAGCAGGTATTTTTCATTCCTCACGTTTAGACAATCTATTTTTGATAAGTGCATTTAGACAATCTTGAGTGTGAACAAGATAATTCTCTAACAGCCGAGAGAGGCCAGATAGCCCTCATGCATGAAATTCTGTTCATTGCTATAATTGTTCACAGGAGAATACTTCTGAATCAATTTGGTTTTCAGGTTCATTTGGAACTGTTCATCGTGCTGATTGGCATGGCTCGGTAAGCAACTTATCCTTTAATTATAATGTTGTTATATAAAATCTGGAGAAGCGTAGACTGGTGTTTAGATGGAGTAAAGATATTATTAAGGCTTATTTCTGTCCAAGTACATCAATCTGTGTTTGCAAATCAAATGTTTAATTTATGGGATGAATGGGCTTTAGAGGTTAGGTTGAGAATCAAAATATTACTTTTGATGAGGGAACCAATTATATATGTATGGAGGTGAAAACTTCTGGATGTGTGCAAAGCTATTCAACGGAGTCCAAAGAACTGTGAAAAATGTAGGATTTGTATGTTACTAATGGATATTAATAGAGGTAGACAATACTTATTAAAAAAGTAATATTGAGGTGAAGAACGTGATGGGAAACCTTAAGGCTATTTGTTATGATGTTGTCACTAGCTATACGTATATTATGCTTATAATATACAATAACAAGTTGTCACTAGCTATAAATACATTATGCTGATAATATGCAAGGCGATAATCTGCACTATGTCAAATGGATGCTGCTAACTATACATTTATAAAAGTTATGCCTGCATTGTAGCATGGTGTAGCATATGGAGGATAAACATGCAAGGTTACTGGCAGTTCTAAATTCTGGAGCTGTTATATATATATATATATATATATAATTGCCCCAATGGGAGGGAAAATGGAGATTTGAACTAATGATCTCTGCTTCATGAGACGTTGTCCCCAACCAAGCTATCCCTTGGGGTTAAATTTCGGAGCTGTTAAGAATATATTATTTTGCTCATCAAAAAAAAAAAAGAAAAAGTAAAAAACAATATGCTATCTTATATGCTGGCTATGCATCTACTGTTGCTGGGAGGCACATCCTGCTTCTGCTTTGGTTTGAGAATGAAGATTGTGTCTTCTCTTGCATCTCAAATGCCATCTTTCAGTTTTTTTTTTTTTCATGTTTGGGGTTTTTAACTTTTGACATAAATTCCTTTCAATGTGTTTTGTTGAAGCTCAATTATAAGGTAATGTTTGAGATGTGATCCATTTTGTATTGTGTTAAATTCTACATCCAGGATGTTGCTGTGAAGATTCTCATGGAGCAAGACTTTCATGCTGAACGACACAGAGAATTTTTGAGGGAGGTATGTACTGCTTAGAATTTGAAACAAATTTTATTCTACTATTGAGAAAGTTGTGGATTTGTGGCCTTCATTTGAGATATGGTTTCACTTCTTTTGTTTGTTAGGTTGCAATAATGAAACGCTTACGGCATCCAAATATTGTTCTCTATATGGGTGCGGTCACTCAGCCCCCAAACTTATCCATAGTCACAGAATATTTATCGAGGTTTTGTACTGTTTCTTAAGCACTCTACCCCCCCCCCCCACACTTTATCCCGCGGCCCTGTTAAAAAAAAAAAGAACAAAAGGTTTAGTTTTTTCAATGATTTAAAGTATTGTCTTTAAAGTGCAGAGGTAGCTTGTATAGACTCTTACACAAGCCTGGCGCTCGAGAGATGTTGGATGAGAAGCGTCGATTGAACATGGCTTATGATGTGGTATGAATTCAAAGGCTTGCATTTGAAGTTGTGAAATTTGTTTATTCTTCTGTTTTTTCATGAGGATCATGATCATCATTGTTGTCGTATCATTATATCTCAACGGTATCGCGATTGTTCTGGGCTAAATGATGCATTGTTTAATACAGGCAAAGGGAATGAATTATCTTCATAAACGCAATCCTCCAGTTGTTCATCGTGATTTAAAATCTCCAAATCTTCTGGTTGACAGAAAATATACAGTAAAGGTAGGAGTGAGAAGTTTTCAAGCTTACCAATTAGATTGCTTATCTTCATGTTAATATTAATCAGCTAGGCAATTTGCTGCTGTATTTTCCTTTGGCTCTTGTAAAATTAGTTTTTGGTTGATATGAGCCTGTACTAAGCGGCAAATGTTTATGTCTTTGAATGGGAAATGGCATATTCTGGACCATATGTCCTGTTATCTGCTCAGACCTGTTTTAGAGTTTGTTGATATAGCCCGAGTTTGTAGAGAAGTTCTTGTTTTTATGTTTGGTGATTGCTTCCACTTTTTCCTCAAATATGTTGTTGGTCTGTTCATTTAGGTTTGTGATTTTGGTCTTTCCCGACTAAAGGCAAGCACGTTTCTGTCATCAAAGTCAGCTGCTGGTACTGTAAGTTCTGTTGAACTTGATAACAATACTGTAGTTGGTTATTATTATAAGGTGGATGGGCCACATTAGTGTAATATTATAATGTAACTACTTCTATGTCACTAGCCTGAGTGGATGGCCCCAGAAGTTCTTCGTGATGAGCCATCAAATGAAAAGTCAGATGTTTACAGCTTTGGTGTAATCTTGTGGGAGCTTGCAACATTGCAACAGCCATGGAATAATTTAAATCCAGCACAGGTTTGTCATATGTTGCTATATTTGACAAGTAAGAACATGCAAAGTGAATGTATGGATGTATTATTCTGTTGAAATTTTGCTTTTGTCACTTGGAAGGGACTTGGGGAAAATCCTTTACTAACTGATGATTGGGAAATTGATGAGCCAGGGAGAGCCCAATTTTGGTGCTCGGCAGGTTCAAGTCATAGAAGAATAATAATTTGTTAGAGCATTTAGTAAACAGCATGTTAAAATCAAATTAATTATCTTAGCAGCAAATCTGGAGACCTTAGAAAACTTCTTTCATTTAAAAATGCTTCCATATTAAATATGTGAGACTTGATGAAGACATCAAGTATTGGAACTCTGCACATATATTAAGCTCTAGTTTCCATACTTCTAAGTTAAATGTCTATGAAGCTGACCAATTTGCCCCTAAACTAGATATTAAGTAGGTTGGCTGTGATTCTCTGTGCTGGGGTGAGATTATTACCTAGGTTAATTTTTTTTTTTTTTTCAAGTAAGAGCATAATGGGTTTACTGATCATACAACGTAACTCAATATTACCTCTTTCATTACTTCTACTTTAATGTTTGTAATCTGCACTCACATGCCAAGACATTTGCCTGAGCTCATTTATTTGATTAGACAGCTTAAATGTGTACCGTCATTTAGGTTGTGGCAGCTGTTGGCTTTAAGGGAAAAAGGCTTGAGATTCCACGTGATTTGAATCCTCAAGTGGCTTCAATAATTGAGGCTTGCTGGGCCAAGTGAGTTTAGCAATTTAATTCCTATATGCGTTGTGCAATAAATTTCCTTTATTACTTTTTTTTTTGTTTTTTCATTAATAAATGGTTTTGCAGTGAGCCCTGGAAACGACCTTCATTTTCCAGTATCATGGAATCTTTGAAGCCATTGATTAAACCTTCCACACCTCAACCGGGTCGTGCAGACATGATGTTGATTACCTGAAGGGGTGGAAGACATGATTGGTCTTATTCATGCACATAATACATCATTCTTAGGAGATTTGATGTCGGCCAGGCAATACAAGCTGTTCAGATAGTCTCAGGTATGCCTAAAACTTCAGCTTCTGATTCACCAATATTTAGTGGTGCCCAAATCCTAGAGCTCCTTGTAGGCGAGATATATTGGGTCTTCTTGTGGGGAAGAAAGGAGGAAAGCCTTGGATCTTAGGCAGCTACACAGTTTCAACTTCCTGTGAGATTCGAAGTCTGCATTTCCTTCTACCTTGGCGTGTCATAAAATATTTGTCGACTTAAAAATGGTTTCAGTTGATCAAAGAAAATAACATTTATAACCTTTATGAGGCGTATTTGTATAAACTATTTTTCATCACTCTCCCACACCCTTCGACAAGACAAGCAATTATGAGAAGATCCTTATAGGGCCTACTTACCTCGACAGGTAAGCCCTACAAGGGTCCTTTCACAATTGTATGCTCAAATTGTAAGTAATATGGGCAAACATTTGCACTGAATCTCAATTTCGCCCCTAAAGGTTTTTTATTCTCACTCTCTTCCTCCGCAACTCTTCTTTGCTGTCTCTCTCTTCCTTTCAGCTTCTTATTAGATTATGTAAAAATATAAGAAATATTTACGTAATTTTTCATACGAGCCAAATGCCCAAAAATGTTTTTCGAACCATTTTCAGGTTCACAAATAATGGAAAATTTTCTGACATAAATGTTTTACGCTAAAATAAACGAGGCCCAAGACAATCTCAAGGTGATTTATCCCTGGCTGTCTTCCATTTTTATTTTATTTTATTTTTTGTCCATGCTTAGGTTGCATTGTTCAAATTCCTAATGATTGTATTGGTGTGATTGTTTGCAGGATAACTGTTGTACATGTCTCTTCTAATTGGTAATTGAGAACCCTGATTTTTTTATGCAAAGCAAGGAACTGCCTTCCTACATAATATTGTTTGGTAGGTCATTCTGTTGTGCCATAATGGAAATTGTACAATTAATTTCATGATTTTGTATGTAAAGAATTAGAATTAGTTAATTGGAAGCAATTTGCCAGCATTGTACACTGAGCAGTCTTCCCATGTATTTACTTGTACCAATTGTGAAATGTAGTCAATTCGTTAGAGATCCATGTGTTTTCCTCTTGAACTGCCACCTAGAAAAATAGAGACGGTAAACTTCTCAGGAATTCTCTGTCGCGATATTTCAGGAAACTAGCCTGGGAACGGTCATAGAAACCAATGACTATATTTGCATTACGAACCAATTTCTGAAGACAAGCATCGTTACGATAAGGATCTCTGCAATTGATTGTACGGATTGCACCCAATTTGTGTAGACCAAAGGAGTGAGGGCAGCTACGGATATATGCAATTTGGGCAATTATAAAGGATCCAGATCTCTTAAAAGGGATTATGCACTCATAGAGTCATTAACAAATATACTTTTAAAACTTTTGGAGAAACTCATCCCTCGAATTGTCTAAGGGTATTGCAACTATAACATCAAATTATTAAAACTCTCGATGATGGTTTTCCAATTATTAGTCATATTTAAGTGCAACTATGTATTTCTTTAAAGAGGAAATTTTATTAGTCAGTTTTAAGCGCAACTTTGTATTTCTATAAAGATGAAATTTCATATAGCCTTCTAAATGTCTAGATTTTTTGAAATGCTTTCTAATCTTTAAAAACTCACATATCTTAAACTTTTAATGTCTATCACTTATCCTCTTCTGTTAGAATTTTTCGTTAAATCCTAATGGAGGAATGTCAAAATTTTCAAAATACCCTTACATTTAAAAAAAAATGAAAAAATTGCAAGTGATTATGCATTGGTTAGGATTTAACGGAATTTGCAAAAATACTTGCGCCTGAATTTTTGAGATTTTTTGAAAAATTTGACATGATTTAACGGTAAATCTTGACTGAATGTGGTTAAGTAATAAACATTAAAAGTTTATGGTATCAAAGTAAGAGCTTTTAAAAATTAGAAAAAATAAGTCGAAAGAGCTGAAAATTCGGAGGGCTATTTGAAGTTTTTCCTTTTATAAATTATAAAATAATATAAGAGACATTTTACTTGTCTACAATTTGATTTAATGCAAACTTCTAACGGTAGAGATGTCCTTAGAAGGAGCTAGATAATTAAAAACCCGAAGCTTGAGAGTTTTGAAATTCGAAAATTTCCCCGTAACTTTTTGTTAGATAAGTCCACTGAGAACTTGCTATAGAGTAGCGCCCAACTTCGATCCTCTCCTAACAACGTTTTGGGCTTATAGTTATGGCTGGTTTCTCCAAAACTGTAGTAACCTTTTGCGGCAGACCATTACTATTATTGGACGATGGACAGGGCCAGATGATATGTTTTGCCAATTTCATTCTTAATATAAATGTCGGCTCAGCTCACGTGTTGAATTGCAAATCGCATACCGCCAAAATCTTAATATTTGACACAAATATCTATAATTAATACATAAGATCCATCTAGTATCTTATTATTTTAAACAGATCTCTATAATTAATATGTAGGACTCAAATGTGATATGCGAATCACACTAAATCTCTTATAAGAATCGTGTCCAACACCGGCAACACCGACATATATTTGTTTATAGTCGTCTTCGTCTAGAGCAGCTATTGAAAGAAGCTCTCTTTGTGAACCGAACCGACTTATGAATTCAATCCAATAAAATATTCGGTATATCCAACCTGTTATTGTGAAATCTTTGAAGATTTGAAAACTTCTGGCAGTGTCTTCTGTTAGTGAGATCCAGGGTGCGATCCTTCACCCGGATAGCAAGGATTTGATGGTGACAATATAATATTGTTAAAGAACTGGAGGGCCTCCACCCTCTTTCTCCTTTTATTTATTTATTTAATTTTTTAATTAAAAGCTAAATCTGCAGCGTCTCCTTCATCTTCATCTCTCACACACTACTCCCTTAGATTTATCAGCCTCCCCCACTCCGGAAACGCCCCCTCGCCCAGTGGCAGAGCTAAAAATTTATTATTGTAAGGGCCAATTAAAAATATGATAAATACAATTTAAAATAAAAAATAAATGTTCTTCAACTTCAACTTTTAAGATTTCACAACTAGAGTTTTAAAATGATGTTCTTTAGCTTCAACCCTTGAAAATTTAAGATGACGTTATTTGAGATTTGAAATTTCGTCATTAAAATTCAACGATGTATTACTTTCTAAAATGTTAACCACTGGATCAATCCTTATTAAAAATATATATATATTCAAGGATCAATTGAGACTGTTATGTCATCATTGTGGGATAAAAATATAGTATCTAACATTACTTTCTAACTTTTTTTCTTTATACTTACACCTCTTGAAATTTTCTAGAAACTAATTTTATATGAATCTTATATTATTTTTGAAGTACCAAATATTGTTTAATGCAATCAAAACAATATAACTCACCAAAAACTAAGATGGTTATAAACTTTCTTAAATTTTTTTCTTTTATTAAGAGATGACAAATATGAGGGATCATGTTCAAAATTTTTCTAAAAATTAAAAAAAAAAAAATAAAGGGCTTGTATATGGCTCCGCCATTGCCCACCCCCCCGCCCTAGTGCGTGCTCACCACGCGCCGCCTTAGTGTACATGTGATGCACGCGCTGCCACTAGTGCTCTCATTTTTTGCTCATGCGGTGGATCTTCGGGTTTGATGTTCCTTTTACATTGGACTTTCATATACCTTTTTTTGCCTATAGAGAACATTAGATCCAATTGCTGATCTATAGTGGTGTTCACTATGCCTATTTCGCTGGGTACCTCTCTCACCATATGCCAAAGTAGCGTTCCTCTTCAGTGGCTGTGGTTCAGCCAATATTAGTGTTGTTCTTCTTATTGTGGTTCTTAAAGCTGCTTGTTATTGCAGTAGGTGTTATTTCAAGCAAATCCGCCTTTAGACTATCATTTCAAACCACTATTTAAGGTAATTTTTTGTTTCTTGGCCTGTGAGCCAAGAATCAAATGGGCTGGACCAATTATTTGGCCCATTCCTAATAGCTCTGAGATTAAACAGTATTTTAATTGTATTGGGGTTTTTATTGAAATGCACACCCATATTTTGTGTTTTTTTTTTTTTATTATTTGATATAATTTTCCCTCCCTTGTTCCTTTTACTTGCTTAGGAAAAAAAAAAAAAAACTGCGAGCGCTGCGTGAGATTGGGCTGGTTGGAACAAGACAAATTAGTTCGTTTGGGAGTTGGGTTACCATCAGACAAATTAAAGGCCGAAAAGGTAACCGAATCTTTTCTGTTTTGTGTGGCGCCACATATGGCAGGAGGAACTAAATAACGGTCCCCCTCCTGGGGATTTGAAAACCATTTCCTTGCTGAGAGGAGAGCAGATGTAGTCTAAACTGGTGACTGGTGACTGGTGACTGGTGACGAGTGTTTGGCAATAAGTGCTTCCCTCTTCCCCTGGCACTGGCAGCCAGGCCTGGAGAGGAGGTTGAGAGATTAAGGAAAAAGTTTGGGACTATCTATATTTAGATCAAACTCCGTCAATAATTTGATTGTGTGCTGAAACGAAGGTGCAAGGCCGGTTAACAAATTTCAAGTGAGGATATATATCTCTATGTTAGATGCGTCTGTCTTCTTCAGAAATAATAATTGTTTTTTGTTTGGAATTTTAGTTTTAGAAAATGTTTGGAGTATTACAATTTTAACTATTATTATCTTACAAATTTATCAAAAAAAAAAAAAACAGAAAAAGAAAAAACTCTTGCATATTCATGTTGTATTATTTTAATGATATAAAAAATTAAGAAATAAAATTTGACACGTAAGTTTAACTGTTTAACGACTAATGTGATAAGTATCACGTAAAATGACAAATCAGTTTATAAAAAATTTATAGTGCTCTTAACAACACTTTTCAATTTTTGATAGTGCCACTAATTTTAATGACGTGGTATAGTGCCACTAATTTCAATTATGCCGGTTGCTATAATGTAATTTTAGAATTATTAAAATATAACTTCTATTTTAATTAAATATTTAATATTTTATTATTGTCAAATTTATTACATTTAAATTTATTCATATTTTATTATGTCAGATTATATTATATATTAATCTAATAAAATATGAATTATATATAAATTTTTAGAGTAATGCTATATATTATCTTTTTATCCTTTCAAAATTAATATAACTTTTAAAAATTACTATTAAATCAAAATTTAATGATAATTAATATCAAATTTAATAATAATTTTAAAAATTATATCAAATTTAAAATTGATACATAAACATACTAAAATTTTAAAGTCAATAATATTATAAATAGAAAAATACTACAACTCTTTTTTTATTTTAAAATTATTATTAAATTTATGAGTATTGTGTGGTCTCTTATAAATAATAGGAAAACAATGATTTCAGATTTGTCAACGTGTCATCTGCTTTTTCTCTCCTGGGCCCGAGATCTGTGTGATTGGTGTCCTTTTGCGATTGCCTTTTTCTTTTACTCGATATAATAATACAGACGTGACGTGGAAACAGTGAGAGTCCCAATCCCAAATCCAAAATCCAACTCCACTACCTTCCCATTGGCCAGCGATTTAGCTTCGCCCCTAAGACAACGAACAGGAAAACCGGCCTAGACAGACAAAAATATCTAACGCGAGATTGGGCCCCATATGTCCCCCCACCCAATAGGAACCACACGAACGACCTGTCTTCTCTCTCTCTCTTTCACCCTTCAACGAGGGCAACTGCCAAGAAACCCCTCAACACCCCACCAAAGGTCGGCGCTCTCTCTGGCTCAACTTGTGCCAAACCCAAACCTAAAATCAATGGGCTGGCACGAACAACGACACAACCCTGGCCGTGGAATTAGAAAACGAAGTCGAAGCAGAGGCGAACCTCCTCCACCGCCTTGAATGTCTTTCAAGATTTTTATAGAACATTTTGTCGGCATAACCCCCAGTCCCCCTTATAAACCCCTCTACAACCCTCATTTGCTCATTTCTCACACCCACCACACCATTTCTCGTACATTAACGCACAAAAAAACCCACTCTATCTCTCTGCTGTAACAACCTTATCAATGGCTCCAGAAGACGAACACTTTCCAAAATCTCCACCCGGAACTTCTACGGAGTCGAAGGGTAAAGCTCCGGTCGTCGAAACGTCGTCGTCTGGTTCAACCGAGTTGGAGTCCGAGACTATCGGGATCCGGCTATATCCGATACAACCCGAAACAACGTCGCAACTGCTCTCGCCCGGGTCTTTCTTCATGGACAACACGGCTGGTTTCTCCATGGAGAACATTGGGTTCTCGGGCTCTACTCCTCTGATGGACCTCGAAGCCTTCTCAACCATAAACGCATCACCGTTTTTCGACGAAACAGCGAGAACCGTATTGGCGAATAGTACAGAAGGTGGAGCTGACTCGGAGAGTATCGGCGTGCCTCAGCCGCTCGAGTGCTTGCAGGGCATTGCGATACCGCCGTTTCTGTCGAAGACGTTCGACCTCGTGGACGACCCGGCGCTCGACCCCATCATATCGTGGGGATCCACTGGAGAGAGCTTCGTAGTGTGGGACCCGGTGGACTTTGGGAGACTCGTCCTGCCTCGGAATTTCAAGCACAACAATTTCTCCAGTTTTGTCCGCCAGCTTAATACTTATGTGGGTATTGCTGTAACACCATCTGTTATGTCTGGTGTGATCTGTATGTAACATCATTTTTCTTTGTTTTGTGTATTGTTTTTTGTTTTGTTCTTTTTTGTGGTTGTAATTTTCTCCCTCTTTTTATTTTTTTATTTTGGTGTATTTTAGTTTTAGTTTTAGTTTTTTATTTGATGTTTATTCTGTAATTGATCTCTGTAGACGTAGCTGAGGTCAAACTTGTAGATGATCATGTATTATATGTGGGACTTCTGAGCTTTGTTCCAGATTTTGGGTTGTAAATAATTTCTTTATGATATAGTGTCTTTCATTTAAACATGGTCTGTGTTTTGTGCTGGTAAAATGATGGAAATTTGGTGTTCTTGACTTCTTGTGGTGTCTGATTAATCTTTTGTGATCTCAATTTGTTCACTGTTTCGGGTTTATGTGTACTGGTGGAACTATATGAGACAAAAAGTTATCTTGAGGTTTACTTTCTCGAGATCATGTAAACCCAAGGGGTAGCTCAATTGGCCACGCCTCATAAGGTGAAGGTTACTAGTTTGAATCTCCCTTCCCCTTCCTCTTGGAGTTCATTGTAGCGGAGCGGAGAGTTCATCAAGCAGGTAGATTTTCAGGTTCATTGAAACATCTGTTTCTGTCCTAGTTAGTCAAGATACTGCATGTTATCATCTGACCCCTCCTTTTGTGTTTAGAGAAGTTGGTTTTATGATTTTACAGATTATATAGGGCAATTGGGCTTCTTCTACGCGTGAAAATCGATGGCTTCGGATTGCATTGTGTGATGAACTATTTATGATGATAAACATCATATCAAAAAATCATGTTCCATGTTTGGCTTGACTTTCTTTTTGTCAAATTTAATACGTTGAATGTCTTAGTAAATGATAAGAGGTTATTCCTTCATCGGCTCGTAATTAGGGTTGAGGGGCTGGATGTTTTAATCTTCTCACCGCTACAAAAAAGAACATCCCCTCTGAATGTGTAGCAGAGTGGGGAGTTCATCTTCTGCAGGTAGAGTTTCAGGTTCATTGAACATCTGTTTTTGTCCTAATTCGTCAAGATACTGCATGTTATCATCCGACCCCTCCTTTTGTGTTTAGAGAAGTTGGTTTTATGATTTTACAGATTATATAGGGCAATTCGGCTTCTTCTATGCATGAAAATCGACGGCTTTGGATTGTATTGTGTGATGAACTATTTATGATGATAATCATTGTATCTATATTTTGTTTTTTCTGAACTTTTAGTCTTCCCTATTCATTTTGGAAATTACTCTGGTTACTGTATTCAGGGGTTCCGCAAGATTGATACTGATAGGTGGGAGTTTGCCAATGAAGCTTTCCAGCGAGGGAAGAGACATCTGTTGAAGAACATTCAGAGGCGCAAATCATCTCATTCCCAACAGAATGGGATCTATGTTGGGCCTTCTACCGAAGCAGGGAGGCCTGCTCTGGAAGGTGAGATAGAGAGGCTGAGGAAGGAGAAGACTATGATCATGCAGGAGGTTGTTGAATTGCAGCAACAGCAGCAGGGTACCTTTCACCATATGGAATCAGTGAACCAGAGGCTCCAATCTGCAGAGCAGAGACAGAAGCAGATGGTTTCTTTTGTGGCAAAGTTGCTGCAGAACTCAGCATTCTTAGCCCGGCTTCAGCAGAAGGAACAGAGAGAAATAGGTTCTCCACGAGTAAAGAGGAAGTTTGTCAAGCAGCATCAACATGAAATCGGTAAATCAGATTCTTCCATGGAAGAGCAGGTTGTGAAGTACCAACCAGATTGGAGACAACTCATTATACCTTCTGCGGCCCCGGATTTATATCCAGTTCCTGTTGAACAATCTGAGGATTATTTCTCACAAGGTATGGTTGGTGCTGAAAGCATACCACTTCCATCAGATGAATTAGCAGTAGTGCAGGAGGGATTTACCAAAACCCCTGATCAGGTGGGAGAAGGGTTATCAAGGCTGGGGACTGAAGATCTGAAAGGAAAGAATTTAATGAGCCCGCAAGAAGAGGTTAATCCCATGTACTTTGTCTCTTTCCCAGAAGAAATAACGAAGGAGAAGGCTTTTTCTGAGTTATCTCCGGAGATTGAAAGCATCATTAAACAAGAGGACATATGGAGCATGGGTTTTGATGCAAGTACCACAATGCCTAGCTCTAGCGGGGAGTTGTGGTGTAATCCAATCAACTATGAAGTTCCAGAGTTGGGAGTCACTAGTGGATTATCAGATATCTGGGATTTAGGTTCGCTGCAAGTGGCCGAAGGTTCAGGCATCGATAAGTGGACTGCTGATGAGCCTGAGAGTCAAGATGGCCAGCCCAAAGATGATATATCAAAAAATAGGGATCCATAAGGCTTCATTTGCTTCTGCACTTGCTGCCCTTTGGATCTGAATTATTTTTTAGTTGAAAAGATCAACACTGGACAATTTATTTTCAACTATATTCAATTAATTGCAGTGTTCATTTTTTATTGATTTTCAGCTTTCATTCAATTCAATTTTTACTTTTCTATAATGCTATTTAATTGTTTAATTTTTCCAGCTAGTTTGTGTCAATTTATTTTCTTTCTTTGAGTGGATTATTTTATCTGATAAGTTGCATTAGATTGCAGGGTTTTCTTGCTGACAAGTACTTTTTTAGGTCATGACCAATGCAGGTCTGTGACACTTGGGATAGAGTATCATATACTACCAGGCTTGGTTGCATATTCTACATTGCCCTTTCTAGCATGTATGGTCCTGGTAAGATATCCTGTTCATAGAATTGGTCATAAGTACACCTGCGTGAGCTTAGAAGTTGGCCTGTGCTTTCATTATGGGTGCCAGTTGTTGGGGCTGGTCGATCTTCATGGCTATTCCTTACTGGAGGCATTTTTTGATTTTACCATTTTGGCATTAAGTTGAATGCAAGGACCTTTTTGATCTGGAAATCAAGCTATACTCTGCAGCCTTGCCTATAGTTTTTAGTTTTCTGAGAAGAGTGAAACAAGCTTAGAGGAAATATCAGTAGCCTGTTTTTATGTTCAGAGATCATCAAATAGCACCTTCACTAAGAACATTTTGATCGTTCCTAGTCCTAGTAACCATTGCCTAGTCCTATACCCCATCCCAGCAGAGATAGGAATGGAGAGGAGCCATTTTATGGTCAGAATTTAACTGTGATCTTAAAAGTTATAGTAGGTAGTGTGAGAGTAAAAAATATGTGTAGCATTACTCATTACTTAATATATATTGAGCAGAAGAGAAGGTATATGAGAGATTCAATACTCTTGTGTGATGTTGTGATTCTTGATGTCAAAACTTAATAGTTGCCTAATAGGCCTCTGTAAGCTAACTTGAATTTGCGTATACTTCATGCAGAATTTGAAAATTTGAAGACTTCTTGGTGCTTGCTCTACGATACTAATCAAAGCATCAATTCTTGGAGCAAGTTTGGGTCAGTCAATCTGCTGGGTTCTTTAGCCTATCTTCTAATTCGGGGCACTTCAACGTCATCTTTTTAAATTAAGGTTACTTCCTGGTCCTACTTGATTTTGTCCTGCAAATCAATTGATATATGTTGGGCTTATGGGCCAGCAAGCCCAAATTAACTGAAACATTGACCCACTTGCCCGAGTTCACCCAATAGTTGAAAGACATGATTATCTCCTGCACCACTGGGCTATTTTCTTGCCACCTAGGCCATGTTTATAACGAATCCACGAGCCCGACGCCTCAAGTATAGGGAACACAATAATGTAAATAAACGTGTGATGAACTACCTTAAAAAGGATGATCGTGCAGTAACTGACAGTGAGCAATTGAGAGTAGGTCATTATAAAAGATAACTCACAAGCAAGTAAAAGGGACTTTTGGTGTCCTCCCAAAACTCTGTAATGTTTTTATTCGAAACCATTCTTTAAATACTTTACCGACTTCAAAAACATTGTAGTCATTCCTCACCAGCTACACCGGCAAGCTCCTTTTGTTATTTTTCTCCTCTTTTGCAAGTGCCTTTGATTAATTTTCAGACACTCGGAAAACTGTTCTAACAATGTCTTACCTTCCATATCTTACTACTACTTCATAAGTTAATCTTTCTGGGGTTGGCATGTTGCATACTGATTGCTAATACATTATGAGCTGCAAATTTCCAACTAAAAGAGACTTCAGATATAGTAGAGGAGACGTCTATAGTTTGCCTGCGCAAAGGTTGATGTGCTTGGACGTTGGCAGTTTGCCTGAAGGCTAAGGCTGATCTACTCGGTCGTTTACATTTGTGGAATTCTTGATTTATTGAAATGGGATTGCCGGACGGAAGCGGGACATGCATTAGTTCACCTCAGCACCTTAAAACTAAAGTGAGCTATCTTCGGAGTCGAAGTATTCCTTTTAGGGCAGGTTTTGAAGGTCATTAAAGGTCTTGTAGGTATACACAAATTTCTTTGTAAGAAATTCCTACTAATGAGTCTTGAAAAACGACGTGTCATTTTAAATTATTAAAAAAACATGTGAAAAGCACGTACTATTAAAAAAATATGTACTCTTATATGTTGAGAATGTGTCACTTTTAAGTACTGATTTATAGAAAGTTTTCTATAAATTAATTTATAGAAAATTTCTGTCTGAGTCGGTTTTGAAAGTTGTGGAGCTGAGCATGCAACACCACTAGGTTGGGGCTGGGGTGCCAAAGCCCTTTTTGTTTTTTAAGGGGGGGGGTTGAAGCCTGAAGGGCACGATCCATTTGTTTCTCAGGCTTGGATAAATATGAATACATGATTTGAATGTGATCGAGACATCCCATCTACACAAAAATGTATTATCAAATTTTCCTCTTTTTTTCTTTGGCAAGTAAATTTTCATTGCCTCGAAGCAAATGAAACCATCAGTGGAATCGGACAACCAATGGGCACTTCTTTTATCTCTCTGTTTTGTTTTGTTTTTTTTTGGGTGAAAGAGGCGATGGTGAGAGATACAGCCTTACTAGTGCCTACTTATAATAATAATAATAATTTAAAAAAAACCTAGCGTCAATATAAGTAAGCTAGTAGTGATTTTCTTAAAATACCTTTCTTATAAGAATTTGGATGATTTTTGAAAAAAAAAAAAAAAAGGAAGTAAAGTAAATGCTACATAAATAATTGAGTAAATGATAATTTCCACTCTAAGAAAGTAGACAGTTACTGGACATCCAAAAACGAGACATTTATTGGGAGCAAATGAAAATTCCTGTAACTCCTCAACAGAGTAAATTTTCAACGTGGATTTCATTCAGGCATGCTAGCCTTACCAGCAACTTGCACCAAAAAAATAAAATAAGTTAGAAACTTAACTTGCACATTTGGCGATTGTACAATGCACCTTCCAACATGCTTCATTAGCCCAAATATTTAAGCATAACAATAAAAACCCAATAAAAAAGGAAAAAAATAAAAATAAAAATAAAAATAAAAGGGTATCACATCCTACAAATAAAACATATAACTCATCCTACAGAAAACAATAAAATAGATTTTATAAGGAAATGGATCTAAGAAACAATGAAGGAAAGATATCTCATGCCTCGTATGTCTATTCCTCTCAATCAATGAGAACATGGGCCAAAAATCACTGTGGGAGAGCTATGTAGAATTTTCTTTCTGTTTTTTTGATGCATGCCTGTTTTCCGCATTTTTCAACTTAGCTTCACGGCGCTCTCTCTTCACACCTTTCGCTAGGTTAGGTAGAGCGACATCTCCAACCTAAATGCCAAGATAACAAAAACAAAAGGAATCATGTCAATATTAATTGTACAGAAAACAATCACCAAATTGTAGTAAACAGTTAGAGAATAATGACTGAATAAAAATAAGGCAGGGTTACATATAATGGGATAACTCTAGAAATAACATTGTTGCTCATATGGCCAAGGGGGGAGCAAAGCTATCACCCCCAAATTAATCAAATCCTTCCGCTTGAGATCAGAAAGGAGAACGAGGTGGCTATCAAGTGAAATGTACTTCCTAGGCTACTGATGAGATATCTGACATAGTTGATATCCTTTCATAGCTGAACTAGTTAAGTACCCCATAGTTGATGCAATAACTGCTAGATGAATAAACATTCCCCTTACCTTCTGATCTGGCATATATATCTTCCCGATCTTGCCCTGTATTTCGTCCTTGCTAACATTTTTCACCTGCAAAAAACAGAACACAATCCAAACATGTTACTTCTCTCCTAATAGAAAAAGAAATTAGAGAGGTTTAAGGGAGTATTTAGTCAACCTTCTTCTTAGGATGATCCCTGGCTGTTTTCATGGCTTCTTTCCTAAGGCTGTCATTAGGAAGCCGATGCCGGCGAACTACCAAATCCATGGAGGGACCAACTTCTTCCAGTTCCATCCTCGGTACTTTTGTGCCGGACTTTTTTAGCCGCAGACCACAGTGAGAAAGAAACACCTTATTTGAAGATATAGCTGTACATACATAGGCGCGGTCTACGCCCACAAGATTTAAATTCTCCACAACCTGCATGTATCAAACCCATGTTTTTTATTAATATACTAGAGTCATAACATACAGATGCACAAACTGCAAAGGGCTGCAGAAATGCACCTCTCCCCGCAACAGATCAAGCAAAACTTCCTTCAAATGTTTCAACTCTTCTACATTCTCAAATCCTTCCCCAATAAAAGCAATCAAAGGTTTTGAGCCAGTCCGTGGAGCTAATTTCTTATCATATTTGAATGACTCCATCGGCTTGAAATTTTCAACCCCAACCTCCACAAGATCATAGATGTGGTGATCGTAAGTTCTCCCTATAACAAGATTATCTGGCCGCTTCTTTGAGTGAGAAGCAAACTGCATTTTACAACCAATTAGATACATCAAAAAAGATGCTCAGTAACAATGAAATTGATCTCCAGTAGGGAAAACAATCATTACAGCATTTCCACTTTGGAAGTCTTATTTTCATAGGAGCTGCTGACAGTTTTCAAAGAGGCTGAGGGTGAAAATCAAAAAATAGAACATCAAATTGTGCCATTCATAAATAGATTTTTCCTACGCAACACAAAAATGTGAAACTGTGTTACTCGGATTTGACAGAGTAAGGCTTGATTTCTGTGCTCTGTTGCGCACATAACTCGCATAACTCAAGATGGTGGTGTGACATGAGTAATTGGAGCTTGCGTCGCACAGGCACGGGACACAAGTCAAAGCTGATTTAACAAATCTACAAGTGAAATACATGAATACAGAAGTTTCACATTGTCTTCTTTTATGTTATCAAATAAATGGCAACGGCAAGACAAGCTCTAACTCAGACCATACAAAACAATAAAAAACATATTTTCTACAGTTTAGTTTCTATTGCTTATACTTTCTTAGATTTTAATATACATCTCTTTAGGTAAAACATTCTAAATCAAATAAAATTAAGCTCATAAGCAAGAAATTAAAGACCCATTGATCAATACCTTATTTTAACAAATTCCAACAAAACAAAATGACCCCCAAAAAAAAAAAAAAAAACTTACCACGAACATGCTACAATCGGTTCTTTGAGAAAAGAACTCCAAAGAGGTCTCACCGCCGCTCTCAAAGGGCTTGATATTCTCGTTCTTGCGGCTGAACTTGACGGCGCTGCCCTTCTTCAATTGGTAGATTTCCGTCAGCACGGAGTTCAGTACGCCGCTCGTCTTTGTGCCATGAAGTATCAGTGTCTTCTTCCCCGTCTCGACCTGAACAAAGAAACAGACAAATAAAAACTGTTACTTTCAATGGAATATACAAAAGCTTGATTTTTCATAGGGTTTTCCGTAGAGGATTGTGGAGCTCACGAGTTTGGGTGCGCGTTTCTCGAGCGCCCTTCTGGCCCTTCCTGACTTCGGGGTTTGTACTTTCAACATGATTGGCTTCAACGGAAAGCGAAGCAAGGCAGAGCTTTGCTTAGTAGCAGTTTATGCGGGCGCTAGGGTTTCATGGGGGTAGTTGATGATGGTGGTCCCTTGGGGTTTAGCGATGGTCTATAATTGTATGGGCTTAGACGAGTGAATTGGGCCTTTGCGCGGGCCAAAAATTCGATTGAGGCCATCCAATTCGATTCAGGTTGTTCACTAAAAAAACGATCCGGGCCGTTCATTCAAAATAAATGATTTAAATTGAATCACGTTATTAATATATATATATATATATAATAAAAAATTAATGGGTGGTTGGACTACCTATTAGCTTCTTTCGATTTTTTTTTTTGTATTAATTATTTTATTTTAGACATAACTCAATTTAAAGCGTTCATTTTAGATGAATGGCCTAAATCATTGAAATTACAGCAAATCTTAATCAATTTTACTGTTTTTTTTTTTTAACTTTGGACAAACATGAAGATGTGTTTGGACTAATAAAAGAAGGGAATGAAATATTCTTTTTAGCTAAATTGCTTGTAAATTCAAAATTGCAGTGGACTTTAATCAATTTTACTTTTTTTTTTTTTACTTTGGATAGACATGAAAATGTGTTTTGACTAATAAAAGAAGGGAATGAAATATTCTTCTTTGCTAAATTGCTTGTAAATTCATTTATTTTTATTAATTAAATTGAGTTTCTGTTTTCTTTTGTACTTTCTAAGGTTCAATTTTTTAAACAAATTACAGATATAGTAACTGAGTAAACTTATATCATGTATAACATAGATGCTTCATCTTCCTTCTTCCCTCCCTTTTAATATTACAAGTATACGAGTACCAAACAATAGATTTAGTAGGAGCCCTTTTTGCCCAACTATTTAAGTAATCTAACTATGGAATTTTCTTTTTTATGCATTGTAGTTTAAATATTTGTATTTGTATTTGTATTTTTTTATGAAATAAATATTTTTATTTTATATGAAATAGCAAAGTCCTATAAAGTATAAACCCTATGCGCCACTATGACCCTTTTTTTGTCTAACGGGATTCTTGCATTGTGGTCCTCACGTGTAGCAACTGTATTAACATTAAGAAAAGTACTTTTAAATGTAGTTTTGAGTTTTTTTTTTTTTTATATAGATTATTTGTTATTTTTGTGTTTTAAAAACAAAAAACTAGAAAAAATAAACGTCAACAAACAAAGCCACAAGTTAATTTAAAATTAAAATTATTATTATTATTATTATTTTTATCAAAATCGCTATAAAAAAAAAAAGGCATAATATTGCCTTCAAAGGGCGACATAGTTAGTAGAGAAGTGGAAAAAAATAGTTATCCAAACAACTTACTACTCAAGAGTCAAAAAATATGGTTACCATAGCTGGCTACTAAGGCGAGAACGTGAGTTGTAAAGACAACTTTCCGACGTAAAAGGTCCGAGATTCTGGAAGAGGGCAGCTGTCAGTGATACAAGCCCACTGTGGCTAAACAACAGAACCGGCCCATGTCTAAACTTGGTCCACATACAACTGAACGAGCCCACAACCCATCTCTTTCGCCCCTTTGACGGTCCCAGACATCGAAAGCTACATATACCCCTCACCAATTATTACACTATAAAAAAGAGAGAACCCCTTGCCCCTCTTTTCCTCGATTCATGAACTTCAGCTCGCACTCCCATCCGAGCTTTTCAGTCTCTCTTATCTCCACTCTTCTCTCTCTCTAACCGTTTATCATCTTCTCTATCAAACCCTTCACCTAATCCCAATCTCCAATCAATTAATTTTCTTCCTCAAATTCCTGTGCATGTATCAGAATTAGTTTTTTGTTTTGTTTTTTTGTTTTTTTTTTTTCTTCTGGCTTTGTACAATTTAGCGCTAGGGTTTTTCAATGTTTTGACTCCTTGTAGGAGCATGAAATTTATTGGATGTTAAAATTGTTTGTTGATATTTTGTACTCATGATATAAATAGGGGATTAAGATTAGGGTTAGGGTTCTGACTTTTGTATTGTATGGTAATGGAAATGGAGAGCTCGCGTAGATCCTTCGACAGATCGAGAGAACCGGGCTTGAAGAAGCCCCGATTGACCGAGGAGCTCGACCGTGGTCCGAACCCGAACCCGAACCCGATTGGCCGGCCTTTATTGAGACCGGTGGTTGTGCATCCGGTGAGGTTCCGAGCGAGCGGTAGGGATTCGGAGAGCCGTGATCCGGGCCGGGGGGGATATCAGCCGCAGCCACCGCAGCATCAGGAGCTCGTGAGCCAGTATCAGACCGCGCTCGCTGAGCTCACGTTCAATTCAAAGCCGATTATCACTAACTTGACTATAATTGCCGGTGAGAACCTCGTTGCAGCGAAGCCGATTGCCGCCACTGTCTGTGCCAACATTCTCGAGGTGAACGCAAGTTTTTTTACCGTTCTTTTGGTTATGGCGCCAATTTGTTGTTTGAATTGAATTGTAAAGAATTTTGGAATAGAACAAGAAAAGAAAAACTCCATAGTAATATATATAGCTAGAATACTGTTTTAGTGAAAAGAAGAGATAATTATATTGTAAGTGTAAGTTGGGTTTAATGGAATGCTTATCGTTTTGAAGTAATAGCACAGCGTGTCGTGGAGAAAGTGCTTGTCTTGGATGTGCCGTGTGGAATGTTTATGACTTTATGTTGCTCACAAAGCCGTGGGTTCACCCCGAAACAATTCAATCTGTCTCGCAGCTTTTTCATTTTTTTTTTTTTTTGATTTGTATGAATGGTGTTGATGTGAATTTCTAAGCTTTCTATCCAGTGCACTAGGTAATATTAATGGTGGTCATCCATATTACGTGTATTTATCAGTTATAAGGAGTGAAAGAGATGAGAGTGGTGTATGGTTTCGTTGTTTCAGTCAAGCTTTGGGCTGCAATTAACTGTGACAAGGGGATTGTAAGTGTATCCATATAATTTTCTTCAATTCCACCTGTTGTGTAATGTGCTGGCTCCTTAAAATTAATGGCCCTATTGGGCATCTGACAGGAGCATGAGATTAGTGTGTAGAGTAAGCAGTTTTACAGGAACCTTTTCAATATAAGTGCATACGAATAGGGCCAACATTCTGCGCAAACATGGTTATTGTTGAATATGACTTGTACCTGGTTTGGGACCAAATCGTATTTTTTTTTCCGTCCTTTATATGAGTTTTGCACGTAATGCTACATAGCATTCTGTCATTTATATTTTATGATTCCTTTAACCAGTAATATTGCAGCATTGCTTCACGGCAATATAACAAAGCAGCTGACCAACAATTTTATCACATTTTAGGTCTTGTTTCACTTAAATGTTGGTTGTGTTCCTTGTCCTGATTATGGGACTATATACCCAATGGATTTAGTCATTCTGTTGAATTATGACGTTATGTACCCTGTGAGAGATTTAATTTGTCACAGATGCAATTATGCTCAGTATTACATCACTCTTTGGTTAGCATAGCATTACTTCTGTGATGTTCAGTAATTTTGTTAAGGTAAATAAGGATAGTGGTGTAAAAACGATAAAATAAAACATTGTCATTCTTTTGATGAAGATCTATTTGGATTGATGGGCATTTTGTATTTTCATTTTTATCCTGTTAATTCAAAGCTTGAGGCAATATTGAACATACTTGCTGCAGTCGTGGTCAAGGCCTAAGATATACTAGTTCTGATGATAAGTGATGAAGTAAACCAATTGCTTAATGATGGTCATGTAACAGAGTTTGCATTCGGTGAATTAGTACAGAAGCCAACATCTTATAATGTTCTTAAATTGAAGAAGCAAAACCCATGCTGCAGTTTAAATTATATGTTAAAGTACAGAGTCTGCTGTTGGGATGTTGCTTTAGATGCTACATTATGTGGGAGTGGCAGAAGACAGGTTGTAGGGGTACTTTTTAATATTACATGAAGGAGCTGGAAGAAATAGGACTTGTTTCCGTATGATGAGGAAACTAAAATCGGATGGCTAATTCTTTGTTAAGTGCCGAGATAAGGAGAAAAGATCAAAACACATCAAAGATGAAGTTATTTCTAAGTAAAAGTGAGACTGAAAAATTGCTTTAGTGGGAGGGATAAGAATTAATTGTTGACATAGTGGATCTGTATGGACAGGCCATATAGTTGGGATATTTCTTAAGATTTGGTATTGGGAAATCTTTGTACTTAAATTGGTGTCTGGTAGGGGTTGCGGGGTTCGGTTTTAGGGCTGCCTGTGTTGGGTTGTCTTGGTTAGGTTTTGCTTGATGTAGGATTGTTTGGGCTTTTCTTTTGCTCACTCTAGTTGGTGTTCCTGTATACTTCCGGTGTCCGTAGGGGCGCCTTATGATTTTTTTATAAAACTTTTTCTTACTTATCAAAAAAAAAAAGAAGGGTTGCAATTTGTGCCCCATGCCCCTGAACAGTAGGGAGACACTTGTGCCTCCCTGCCGATCAACGGACCCTGGCGCAGTCTATGCCAAGAAAAATATTCATAAAAATACGGGTGGCAATTTGCGATCCTGGTTTTTGGAGAAAGTTGAGAGGTTTGGTGCTTCTTTTAATTGCTCTTAAAGATCTACTTATTGTCAAACCGCTTAAATTCTATGCCTAATTTCCATCTTAGCTACCCTGGTACCTTTGGGGAACAATGGGTTTATGAAGGTGTGGTAGTACCTGCTCTCTGTGTTGTTTGTTGATCTAGTTTTCACTTGGCTTTAATGGATTCAAATAGTCAGAGGTCTCAAGTTTTCTTTCCTACTTTTTTTTTTGGGCGCGGGGGGTGGGGGGTTTAGGTCCACAGTTATTTCAGTCACTTATTTGTTTGAAGAAAATTTCTTTATATTATGACTAATCATAAGTTAAATCTTGCAGGTTCCTAGTGAGCAAAAGCTGCCGTCGCTCTATCTTTTAGACAGTATCGTAAAGAATATTGGTGGGGATTATATAAAATACTTTGCTTCCAGACTACCTGAGGTTAGATATTTATTTATGTGTAACCCTGTCTCAATGGAGGTCTTTCTGGTTAAAACATAAGTGTTTAGGTATTATGCTTATCATAATGAATGCTTTGTGTGTACTATGTTTACTACTAATGTATTTAGGCACTTGTGAAAAAAGAAACGAAGAATTTTTGACAATGTTTATGTTGTAAAATTTCAATGCTGGACTTTATCAATGTGAATTGTATATTTACAGGAAAAGAGTTGTACCTGTCCTTGCTTTTTTAATGCATTCATCCATTAATTATGGCCTGCCTCCCGTCCAATAATAAACGGTTTTTTTTTTTTGTCAGATGCAAGATATTTAGGCTTAGATCTTTTAGTATTTATTACTTGGTAGTTGCTGATTGTTTTATGAACTTCTAGGTTTTCTGCAAGGCATATAGGCAAGTAGACCCTTCTGTTCATCCAAGTATGCGGCATCTTTTTGGAACTTGGAAAGGAGTCTTCCCTCTTCAGGCACTTCAGATGATTGAGAAAGAACTTGGCTTCACTCCCATCATCAATGGTTCATCTTCGGCAGCTACAACAACATCTAAACCAGATTCTCAGTCTCAACGCCCACCGCATAGCATTCATGTAAATCCCAAGTATTTAGAAAGGCAACGCCTTCAGCAGTCCAGCACAGTACGTGGAATCATATTTGAAGTTTAAACTTTTGAGTTAATTATTGTAATGCTGCCAAGATTTTCTGATGCATGTGTTTAGTCACTGTAATGCTATGTTCAATTGTTCAGATGAAGGTGTTAAAGGACCTATATATCTAGCCTTCATCTGCATTGATGTTATGCTAGATATTGTTTATTTTGAGTATTGCCTGCTGCATCTGAAATTTAAGGGTTTTTTTTTTTTACCGTAATTTCATGATATTGTAAATGTTGCAGAATGTTCAGCCTCCTAGTAGAGATTCACCAAGTGAAACTGTTCATGAGAAGATTGGTTCTCCATATGGAGACTATGAATATGGTTCTGATCTTTCAAGGAATTCAAGCTCGGGAACTGGAAGAACTGGTGGGAGAATTGAGCAAGGACATGACAAGCCTTGGTATGGAACTGGAGGCAGTGTTGCAGAGACAATATCTAGCCAAAAGAATGGTTTCAATATCAAACATGGATTTCCAAATTACCGAGCACCCAAACCTGCATACTCTGATGCGCATCTAAAGCCAACACAGAGTATTGCAAATAGGAGTGGCAGTGCGATGTCTAGTAGCTGGAAGAATTCTGAGGAAGAGGAGTTTATGTGGGATGATATGAACTCCAGATTAACAGATCAGCATGCATCTAATGTCTCTAATGACTCGAGCAAAGATCAATGGACCACTGATGATTCAGAAAAGTTGGTGAGTTAGGAAGATTGGAACTCTGAAAATTGAGTTTTGATTCAGCTTATTGATGCTTTTATTTGAGAAGTGATCTTCCGGTCAAAAGGAAACCAAAAAAAAAAATGGAAAAAAGGAAAACTTAAAAGCGAGAATTTACTCTTATTAGTTGGATGCAAATATTATATTTGCAGTCTCTTTCCAAAGAATTTCTTCTTTGTATCCTTTTATAGTTTCAGATTGCTGGCTGGGCTTTTTTTTTTTTTTTTTAATATTAATACGTGCTAGGCGTCCGCACAAGCGGACGCCTAGCGTCCGTTTCAGTTTTTTTTTTAAAAAAAATAATAAAATAAAAAAAAGCTTTTTTCTATTATAAAACAGGCTTAAATTTGTCCAATTCTCAATAAAAAATAAGAAAAAAATATTTTTTTTTCATAAAAAACAGGTTTCAGGCTTATTTCATCCTCATTTCATAACCTTAGAAAAAAATAAAATGAGAATTGGACAAATTTAAGCCTGTTTTATAATAGAAAAAAACATTTTTTTTAATTTTTAATTTTTTTTTTAAATGGGAAACGGACGCTACGCCCAGCTCTACTCTAATACCCCTTAACAACACATGCGTGTAGAGTATTTTCTGTTGAGGGAACAATCTGTTTTTTTTTTTTTTTTTTTTTAAACATTATCTGTGACTTGACTATTATTTGATTACATGCACTATAATTTTGATGCTTGTTGGGTTTGATTTTCAACGTAACATATTATGTGGAACTCAAATTGACTTTTTTTTTTTTGTTTTTATTTTTTCTCAAATACCTTGGATGTCGAGGACAACAACTTTATTTGGGGTCAATTGACCATAGGTGAATCAAGTGTTCCATGTACAAACTGCATCCTTAGTGAAGGCTTGTGCATCATTTGCTTATTTATGTGTATCAACTCTGTGGTTTCTCGAGTATTTTAATACTTTTGCTCAAGTTATTACTTTGGTCCTATATAACCATGGCACAACATGTAGCCTTGTTAAAAACATATTTCAAATGCCGTGATCCAAGTATATAAGTTGCTGTTTGAAAGAAGTTTATTTTATGAGGAAAAAGTTTCAATTGAAATATGTGCCATGATTTGAATCTTTTAATTTCTGTTTGAAGCCATTGGTCATAACAGAAAAAGTGGCAGGAACTTTCAGAAACCATATTATGGTCTAATGTCTATGCCACTTGAGTTATGACTAATAATTTGCCATGTGCAGGGGTTCGAATACCACCTTCGGAAACCACATAGTTTAGCTGGTGTTGGGTCAAAGGTCAAAAAGGAAGCTTCCAGTGATTTGCTATACAACGAACCGAAAGAGTCAACTCCTTTTGGGCACCGGATGTCTTCATCTTGGCCATTGCAAGAATCACATTCCATTGATGGGGTGATCCGTAATTCAGGCCATTCAGAAGGGTATGCCACCACTCTCAGCGGGTCATCGACAAGTGTAGCTTCTCCACTATCAAGGATGGGAGGTCGACTGCAGATGCGGTCATCACATATTGGAGCCTCAGGCTTTGGGGGTGTAACAAATGCTGTATCGGGGTCCTCTGGAACTGTAGGGCAGCAACGGTTTCAGCCTCTAGGAGCAGCATCACCATCTGCACAGTCACCCATGCGCCAGTATCCTTCTTCACCTTCGTTAACGGTGCAACCTTCCCATCAATTGCAAGAGCAGGACCATCAGACTCAGTCACTGCCTCGGCCTGATTTAAAAGCTTCACAATTTTTGGGGCGGTTGAATGTGGGGCCTCTCAACCAATATACTCAGGAGTCCTCACCTCTCGAGCCTCCTATTATTCAGCTGGGACTCTTGCAAAAGTTGCAGCCTCGGGGTGTACGAGCTTCATCTCCTTCAGTTCCTTCTTTTCAGCCAAGGCACCATGATCTGCAACAAACTGACTCTGCACAGGCTCAACCTTCTGGTGAGATTCTAAAGCCAATCCTGCCTCCTGTCTCAGATTTTGTAACTCCCTCAACAGTGGTGAATTCTGCATCAGATCATTCAGATACTCTTGCTGCAGAATCTTCAGGACAATCAAGCACATCTAGTTTGTTGGCATCCGTTTTGAAGAGTGGAATTTTCTGTCTGACTAGCCTACCTAATCTGAGTGTCCAGGACATGGGACAAGTTCCATCACAGTCAGGTATTCAGCCTCCCCTGCCAAATGGGCCTCCACCGACGCAGTTTACATCCTCAGGGCCCAGTATTGTATCAACAACTTCATTAAGTTCTTCCCGTAATAACTCACCAGCTCCTACAAATCTATCTCAAGGAAAGGTAGAACCACCTCTGCCACCTGGTCCACCACCTTCATCTCATGTAGGTAGTGCATCCACACAAACCTCAAGTGCCATGAATGATGCCTCAAATCCAATTTCAAACCTTTTGAGCTCATTAGTTGCAAAGGGTTTGATATCCGCATCAAAGACCGAGCCACCAACTCCTGTGCCAACTCATATCCCGAATCAATTTCAAAACAAGAGCCTGGGCATTACTACCACTAGCTCTGTATCAGTTTCTTCAGTTCCCGATTCCTCAGACACCCCTGTTTCAATTACTAGGGATGAGGTCTCTTTTCCAGGGCCTGCCAATGAAAGCTCTGTTGCCTTACCTCAATCCGCCACAGTGGAAATAGAAAACCTCATAGGTTTCAAGTTTAAGCCAGATGTCATCCGAGAATTTCATCCATCGGTGATCAGCGCACTATTTGACGACCTTCCACATCAGTGCAGTGTTTGTAGTCTTCGACTTCAGCTTCAAGAGCATCTTGATAGACACTTGGAGTGGCATGCTCTTGGAAAACCTGAACCTAATGGTTTAATTAGTGGATCAAGGAGATGGTATGCAAACTCAAGTGACTGGGTTGCTGGGAAGCCAGGACTTACATCTGGAGTTGTGTCTGCTGGTGTGGCAGACGAATCTAGTAAGACAATGGTCAAGAGTGAGCCAATGGTTCCTGCAGATGAGAGTCAATGTGCATGTGTTTTGTGTGGGGAGGTTTTTGAAGATTTTTACAGTCAAGAAAGGGATGAATGGATGTTCAAAGGGGCAGCCTACGTGACTATCCCATCTAGAGATGGTGAGATAGGAACTTCAAATGATAGTGCTGCCAAGGGTCCCGTTGTGCATGCAACTTGTATGTCAGAAAGTTCAATTCATGACTTGGGACTGGCTAGAGGTATCAAAATGGTAAGGCTCAATGTTCAATAAGGATGGACTGAAAGGATGTCGTTAAGTATAACTTCTAAGATATCATGTGCTGACATTGTGAAGGATCAGGCCCATTGTTGTCTCCCCCTTTTATTTTGTTTCTAATTGGTCAAAGGATGTGACGGATCGATAGTTTGATCTTTTCACTTCAGACCAGTGCAAATGGTGGGCCTGATCCTCTTTATGTAAAATGGTCAAAATGTCTTGTTGGTTCTTTCAGTTACTCCATTTTGTGCTTCCCTGACTACTGTTCGAACTCCAATGAATGGTTCATTCTGATGTTTGATTGATAGTTCTCTATCTTTTGACAGGAAAAGGATGTATAAACACTTTGAGGCGTTAAAGACCGTCTCTAAGGCAGATTCTATTAGTAGAGAAGCTGACAGTGGAAATCCTGGTGTAATATACATAGCTTAAACATGCATATGATCCTTGCATGGTAATTTTGTTGTGCCTCAAAATGGTGCCGAGTGCTGATGAATTGTTGTTCCTGCTCTCATTTCTTTCTTTTCTTTTCTTTTCTTTTTTTTCCCTCTTCTTTTTGATTTAATTCATAGTTTGAAAGAAATAGATATAATTGCTAGATAGTGCATTGCACCTCAACTTTCTTCACTAACGTGGTTGATGAGTTGTTCCTTTATTTTTCTGCTTCTGATTTTGCTCAAGCGGGTGGCTCTTCACCTGATACCAGCATCTGGTGGTAGCAACACAAGGAAAATCATTTCGACCCATGTCCCATTGTATTATTTAATAGTAATGAACTTGTCTCTTTTACTTTTCCTTTTAGTTGTGGTTTTGAGCTTTGCTTTTGAATTATATTGTTTCTTGTCTCATGGGACAATAATGGATTTTGCTGTTATTTTGGCTAGTAAATAAATATAATGTTGTTTTTGATATTCAATTTTGAGAGCAAACTTCTTAATTGGCCTCTTGGAAGTTGGGTCTTTGCATTTTCCTTTTTTGGTGCGTAGGTTAACTTGACGGAATTCCTTACAAGAGGAAAAACTTGAAAAATTCATCGACTGTGTGGTCATTTCCTTATATAGATGTAAATTCCAGTCGTTCATGATCCTCCTTTTTAGTCTTTTCAAGGTTTTGTTGTGATAATGTTCCTATGTACATTAAGGAATACTGATATGCATCCTTGGATTTCCAGAATGTTTGGTCACAGGGTCACTCAACTGGACCTAGATGCTACCTAGTATTTAGTTTTTAGTTTTGTTTTTTTCTAAGCTGCCTTTAGTTAAGATGTGTACTTTTGATTATTAAGACGGCTCCACTATACTGACTTGAGGTTGGATAAGAAGTAGGTCATGGGTGGCATATCTTGAATTATGTAGTCGAATTTGGCTGTGGCTCTAAATGTTAACCAAAACTATGCTTTCCCAGCAATCTGTTTCTTTTCTGAGAGTCGCGTATTTCAAATGGACGTGGATCCCATGCTATTAGCACAGAAATTCGGGTAGCCTTAAAGGAGGGCTTGTAGGGTCAACTTATTTCATACAATTTACTAATTTAGGATGTGAGACTCATCTTAAAGGAGGGGTTGTAGGGTCAACTTACTTCATACAATTTACTAATTTAGGATGTGAGACTCATCTGATTAGACCGGTGGTTCTGTAGTTCTTCTCTTTTAGGCTACCTGAATTTTAGAAATTCGGACAACTTAATAACATGAAATCTTAATTTATTTCAAACACTTAGGGTGTTTTCTTTTTAGAGATGAGAATTTAAAAGATGTCTAGTTTCACTTGCTGGAGGAAAACTCTTGGCTAGTGTCCAGTGTTTTTAGTCTTTTGGCAGAATTACTGACATGTCTACCTGGAAGAGAGGACCTTCCACACCAATTACCAATTATCCTTATAGCAAAAAAAAAAGAATTATATTAGTTATCTTTAAAGTTTAAGCTAATAAAAAATGGTGAATTTAATTAATACATTAACAATCTTTTTTACATGTAGTCTCAAACTTTACCTCAACAATTTGAACCAAAAACATTAAATATTTAAATTGAAATAAAGATAAATTATGAAGTGAAAGTTCAAAACTCAAAATTTATACTTTAATACCATGAAATAGGCCCGGTGGATGCTATTGTACTTTTGAAGTTCTTCATTAGCAAAGAAAAGAACAAAATCCAGTTGTAATAATTATGAACTTTGGGGATTTGTTATATATTGTTGGATCTTATAAGTGCTGCGATAGCTCTCTTCCGATCATATCCGTTAAATTTAGACCTTCTCTTTTGACAACTTATTCAAGCAATCATGCATAATTGGTGAAAAGCTATACTCAAATGCAAGTAGCAACTCGTCATTCACATGATTTTCGTATGCCGTGGACCACGCTTCAATCTAAGCCATTTTTTTTTTAATTTTTTTTTTTTAAGATAATGCTGTTTATCCATCTAAATTCATTCATTTTTGTCCATTTATCACTACATGACAAGATTTATATAATAAAATAATAATAGAAATTTTCTCATGTAATAATAGATGGACACAGATGAATAAATTTAGATGGACATGTAGCATTGTCCTTTTTTTTTAAGGGAAAAGTCCACATACCCCCCTCAAACTACCACCCAATTGACAATGTCCCCCTCAAACTACCAAACAAATGACAATGTCCCCCCTAAGGACGAAAATACCCATTAATAAAATAAAAATTAAATAATAATTTCTTTAAAAAAAACTAGAAAAACTAAATTTTTTTTTTTTTAAAAAAAAACACCTACAATTCATAAGGGTTAGAAAACGACTAAAGCTAAAAATAAAAAATAAAAAACAAAAACCAAAACAAATAAATTTTTTTTTTTAAAGAAAAAAAAACTACAAACCAATTGGACAAATTCAAGAATAAAAAAAAATTTCTAAACATTTTCGTTTAAAAAAATTATAATTATTTTTTTTAAAAAAAAGTATTATTATTATTATTTTGGATTTATAAGGGTTAGAAAAAACTAAAACTAAAAAAAAAAAAAAAACTAACAATTTTTTTATATAAAATAAATAAATAAACACTCCAACCCAATTAGCCAAATTCAAAATTTTAAAAAAATTATAAAGATTTCGTTTTAAAAATTATTTTTTTAAAAAAATAATTAAAAAAGAGTATTTAGTCTTATTGAAAAATCTATAGGGTTATTTTTGTCTTTTTGTTGTCATTGGAGGGGACATTGTCATTTGTTTGGTAGTTTGGGGGGACATTGTCACAATTGAAAGTTTGGGGGGGACATTGTCAATTAGATGGTAGTTTGAGGGGGATATGTGGACTTTTCCCTTTTTTTAAACAATGGCTTGTCTACAATACTAGTGAGATAAAAATAGAATAAAAGTATAGTATATAACATTTTTCTTTACATTTTTGCAGGTCACTGTCGTCAAAATAAAGCATTCATTTTAGATGGTAAATTACCATGAAAAATGTTTGAAGTATTTCAATTTTTATTACAAAATCATTTGCAAATTTATGTGATAATTTATAATTGGTTAAATAATTTAGAGAAATGGATAAGCTAGATTTTTTACTTAATTATTTTATCAATTATGGACTATCACATCAATTTAAAAATAACTTTTTAAGTAAAAATTGTAATACATCTATAATCACTTAATTACCAATTATCCTAATAATTTAATTAATATATTAACACTCCATCTCACATGTGATTTTAAACTTATTTCAACTAGTGAATCTCAATTAGTGAGGTCCAACACATTAAATATTAATTAAAATGCAAATAAATTATGAAGTAAAATTTTAAATTCAAGATTTATGCTCTAATATTATATTGTTGGGGTGCAATAATATTATTCTGCTCACGTAGATGACTCTTAAAATATGCATTGTGATGTGCAATTTTAAATATCATAAAAGGCTTTAATTTCTTTCACTGAATACCAATTAGTTTTAAAATAATGATCAATTATTTCAAAAATTGAACCTAATAAAAATGATAAACATCATCATTTAATTAATAAATCAACATCAAATATGAAACTATTCAAGAATCCTCTCTAAACTACTCTCAAGTCTCTACGAGAGAGCATTTCCTTATGGAGGAGCTCCCCCTGGCCCATCCTCATCTCAGGTTTTTCTTCCAAGCCTTTATCAGAGTGAATTTTAGCCATCATCCACCCTAAGGAAATGCTGGATATCCCTTCTTTTGAGGTTAGGAAATTCCAACTATATGCAGCCCTTACTCTGGATTTTATTTGGATGGCTAGAAATAAATTGATTCACGATGGCATTCAACCCTCGCCAACTTTAGCCATCCGCCGGATTTCTGTCTCTCTGGATTCTCACAGCGCAGCTTGGCATGATGCAGCTTTACCTTCCCTGTGGTTTCCTCCTCCTTTAGGTCACATAAAAGGGAATTTTGACGTTGCTGTTAGAGGCTCCTTCTCTGTGGCAGCCGCGGTTATCAGTGACGAGTTGGGCAACATCATCCTGGCAGCCACCAAAAAATTGCCAACTACAGATGCTCTTATCGATGAAGCTTCAGCAGTTCTGTTGACTGCCCAGTTGGCCCTCTCTTCTGCTCGGCCCCATTTCCATCTTGAGGGTGACGCTTTATTGGTTATACTTGCTATTAAAAACCCTGTTTTGTTCTCCTCTTGGACTATTGCTAATTGTATTTTTGATATTAGCTTAGCCCTGTCTTCCTTTCGAAGCTGGAATGCTTCTAAAGTGTCTAGATGTGCCAATTTTAGAGCACACACGTTAGCAAAATGGGCCGCTTTCAATCTTGTTTTTGGAAGCATTCCCACAGGATCTCCCATTA
>FXXK01000170.1:67781-156995 GCA_900184695.1 Betula pendula | reverse complement strand
GTTCTTATCTTGTTAGGTTCCAAAAATTAACTACGTATAAGTGATGATCCCACCTGTTTGGAAAGAATATAAAGAAATTGCAGCTTGTTTGACAATATACGGTGAAGATGTGCTTGGTGTTATTGTCATATATAATTTTTATTTATTTATTTATTATTTTTTAAAAAAAATTCAACATTAAATTTATAAAACCCACAATCCCATCTCTTGTATAAAGATTCATGACAAAAAATAAGTAAAAAATGAAAACCAAACATTTCTCTATAAGGTGTTCTATGTCAATCATATAAAATTGGGTTAATGAATAATTAGAAACTATATAATTTCAATAGTCCTAAAAAACAATCATATAAAATGCTTTAGATAATCACTCAGAACTTTATTTAAAATTTCATATGATCTCAACGATGTGAAAACACATGAAACAATGTCAAAAGCTCTACAGGACCTAATATGTCTTACATGAATACTAATATATGCGGTTGAGGCTATTGAGAAGTTCATTTTAACCTGTGTTAATTAGGTTCCTTTTTTTTAATTTGTATTTTTAATTAACTAAAGAAGACTGATTAAAGTCATCTTCATGATCTCGCCAGTACGTAGGAAGATTTGGGTGGTGATTTTTAATGAGGTAATCGTTGCTCCAAACACGTAGACAATGATATCATGATCCCGTGGCGCAGATTTGACATCGATAGACTAGAATATAGCCTGCTGCCTTTTTCAGGTTGGTATAGTCGACTGAAGCTTTTGGAAAATCAAAAGCTACAGACGAGATGCATTGCATTGTTTCGAGCTTTGAGACTACTAAACCACGTGTTGACTACTTCAAACATATTCTACAGAAAATCAGCCCAACATGGACACTTATTTGTCAGCCCTAAATAACGCTTGATGAGACATTTGATGTTTTTTTCTACGCATTTATATCAGCTCCAAAAAAAAGACGTGCCTGTATAGGTCTTTTTTTTTTTAGTAGTGTGATTCTTTGTTCTTTGACAGCTACATATGACTTCAAGTAAGGCATAGTTTTAATCGCGTTGTTATCAGGTCAGTGTCAGTGTTGATATAATGGCCGTTGGGTTGCAAGTGTGATGATATATTATCATCTTAAATGTGCTGTATGATTTAAATGCAATTTTAATAATGTGTACAAAAGTTATTGGACATCTTTTCCTTAAAAGCTGATTTTCATGAGTAAATTATGCTTAAAGATTTGTATCAACTAGGTCCCTCCTTTTCTGGAGAATATTTCAGGACATATTCCATTGATGGCCACCTTAAAAAGAGGAGCAAGAAAGGGAAGATGCGGCTACTAGTAATTATATTATTTGCAGCACACTTGTTTCAACAGAATCTAATAATTGTGCAATGTATTTCTTAACTCTTGTAAATTATTATTGTATATTTATGTTCTTGTTTCTGGCATGTTTATTATAGATCTTACAAGTATTTCTTAACTTTCTCTATCAAACATTTCCAAGTGTGAAAGCTTCAATCTAAAGCACTGATTAGAAGACAACCATGATAATTGATAATTATTGTGACATGGAGCTAGAAGTCAAAAAGAACTTCAAAAGTCGAATCTGTGGGGAGAAAAAGGTCAGATTACAAAGAATCTAACGTGACATGACACTAACAATGCTCCAAGAATTTTAGGTTTAGAATGGAAAAATGGGAAATGTAGAATTCATAAGGCTGCTATCAATCTTTATCAACCTTGTTTTTCCTTGTTTTTTCTTTTCTGCCTTGCTTTTGGTCAGATGTTTCCAATCTTGTCAAAGGTCCATTAGTGCAGTGTACTGCTACAGTAATGCTATAGAAACTACCCTTATATTATTATTATTATTATTTTACTATATTGATGTAACAGTTAAAAAATATATTACAAGAATTAAGTGAAACTGTCAAGTCAACAAGATACGATAGCTATAAGATAAAAGTTTGGTTTAACATTACTCCGTGTGTTTGATACTGTATTTTGTAAATAAAAAATGTAATTTTAAATCAAATTGTATAAAATGTATTGTTTAGAAGTATATTTTAAAAAAAATTGTGATTTGAAAACATAATTTTATTTTCAAGAGAGTACATTTTAAAAAACACATGATTTTAAGTGCTAAATTGTAATTTAACCAAACAATTAACTTTTTTTTTTTTTAATTTTCAAATCATATATTTTAAAATGACAGAAATTAGCTACAAACTGGTTTGTAGCCATTAGCTACAAACCAGTCTAATAAAATGACACGTGTCCATTAACATGTGAGAAGCACATGTTTTTTTAATAACATGTGCTTCTTACATGCTTTTTTTAATAACATTAATAACAAACATGTGCTTCTCACATGTTAAGGAACACATGTCATTTTATTAGGCTGGTTTGTAACTAATTGCTACAANGTGAGAAGCACATGTTTTTTTAATAACATGTGCTTCTTACATGCTTTTTTTAATAACATTAATAACAAACATGTGCTTCTCACATGTTAAGGAACACATGTCATTTTATTAGGCTGGTTTGTAACTAATTGCTACAAACCAGTTTGTAGCTAATTTCTGTCCATTTTAAAATGACTATTTTTAACTTGCACGTTTTCACCGCTACTATTTTCTTCCCCAATGTCTCACCTTTGGACGGTTGGGCCAAACTTTCTCGTAATGTGCTTGCCAGTTGTTGTTAATGGGTTTTAATGGGCCGTGCTTCCCAGACATTTCCTGAATACAAACAGCCCAATACGGGGTAGAAGTTCAGCAACGAACTTTCACTTCTTACGTAAAGTAAGAAGCATAATTTTGAATCATTTTATTTTGTTCTTGATTATGAGATTTGATTACCTCCAAAAGTAATTAGGTTAGCGTAAAATACAAATTTCAAGTGCTATTAGTCGAACAAATCTAATTGAATAGTTGTTACTCTGTCGAACCATAAATGAAAGTCTAGAAAAGTGCACACAAACAAACGCTCTTCCTAAAATATGTTTAAATGAACAAATTTGATCATTTGAATTTAAGTTGAAGTGTGATATAAGTAGTTATTGGTAAATACTTTTATTATTTGCAATTTTTATCTATTTTGTGACAATCTTACAAAAAATATGAATCATACGTCATTAGATAATTACACTCAAAGAGTAATCACTTGAACCAAGGCTAAGCACTTATCCTCTTGGGTCTATTTTAGTAATGTTACTTTCTCACACTCATATCACAAAGTTGATGAATTAAGGCTAAGCACTTATTCTCTTGAGTCTATTTTGAAGTTAAAACTCTTTTTTTTTTTTTTTTTAAGTAATACTACTTTTTCACACTCATATCACATAGGTTGATGTATTGTGTTTTAAGTGACTTTTTATCTCGAACATTAATTTTCTATAACCTAACTTCTAAAAGTGATATGTATCCTTAACATGTGAGAATCACATACTTTTTTTTAACAGTATGTGCTACTCATATACTTTTTTAATAGTATTAATAAGAAAATATGTATTTCGCATATTTTTAAAAGATACATGTTACTTTTAAAAGCTGGTTTGTAGAAATTTTCTACCAATCAGTTTGTAGAAAATTTCTGTCATTTCATCTCAACCACTTAAAACACATTAAGTCAACCGACAAAATAAATATAAAGAGTAGCATTACTCACCCTCACTATGAGTTTCTACCAGCCTCAACTACTTCTAGAGTACTTAATGAATCTCAAACCGTAAGTATAATAAAATTAAATTAAATTAAAACGAACCCAGGCCAATTCTAGTATGCTAAGAGAAAATAAATTTATAACTAAAAAGGTATTAAATATTCTAAATAATAAATTTGGACAATAGCTTAGTATAAGATTCATTCAAGCTCGAATACTGACGGAACAATAATAATTGAATAAAGTGGGAAATATATTAGAACAAGTTGCTTTGTAGATGATGAAGAATTGAATATTCACGGGTTCTGAGAACATTCCGGGTTAATTTCGTTGCGTAGATAATGTCTGACAAACAAATTATTATAAAGATACCCTTTAGAAAAAGAAAAAAAATTATAATAAGATATTATGCGGCCTCTAGAAGGGAAGTGAAAGGAGAAAAGTGACAGGTTGGAACTCCTCGTGACGACTTAAATATTTCCTTTCTTTTTATCTCGTTTCCCGTACTTCATTTTTCTTCATTTTTATTCAAGGTATCATTATGAATAGAAAAAGAAAAAAAGGTTATCGTTAGATAATGTGCTTTGTCAGAATGCCTTAATAAAGGATTTATGTATATATCAAGGCATTCGTGAATCTATGTCAAACTCTTTGCATGAAAAAAAAAAAAAACTCTTTGCATGATAAGCTTCGAGAAGGACGGGGATCCAGTGTAATTAGTTGTTTTGGGTAGTTAAGAGGGTAGGTAGGAGGAATAATTTGTATTCATGTGTTGAATTCGTTGAATTCAAATTGTGTTTTAGTATAAGATTATAGGTCAATGATTTAATTATAATTCGATCTATTTTATTAAATCGGTCAAATTCTTCAACCCTAATCTACTAATTTCGTGTTGCGTTTATGGGTTGATAGAGTTTCAGTATGTGTAGAACTTCTAAGTACAATGCAGGAGAGTCTTAATTCTATTTGTCTTTCTATTCATCTTATTAATAATAGTTGAAGTATTATTATTATCTTTATCTTCAGTTGCAATTATAGGTGTTGCGTCCATAATCTAAGTCTAAGTATTTCTTTACCTCTTGTATTCATAAAACAAGTCGTATAAATATAGGGTATTTGTAAGAACAAATAAGAGAGAATTTTTAAGCAGAGGCTTATTTGTGGTTTGTCTCTAGCTTCAATTGGATTCAATTGTGGTCTCTCTTACCCGAAAGGAGTTCATTATCCATCATAATTCTATATCAATAGAGTGGAGTTCTAGTTTCTCTTACCCGAAAGGAGTTCATTATCCATCATAATTCCATATCAATAGAGTGGGGTTCTATCGAAATATGGGAATAAAACTATATGTGTCAACCCTAATCCAATCTATTTAATTAAATAGGTCAAATCTTTTAACCTAACCTATTAATTTTATATTGAGTTTTAGCCCAATTTGTGTGACTTATAAAAAATTACCTACTTAGGAGAAAGAAGACTTTAGAGAGACGGAAAACGGCTCTAGTATGTGAATCTGTGAAGGTCAAAATCTTGGAAATGCGGACAGCAGACAGCAGACAGATAGGAGTAGAAGAGAAAAAGGGATTAAATAAATGAAGGTCAAGATCTTAGTTGGCCAGAAGCAGAAGGATCAAGGATAGAAGAAAACAGAGTAAGGTCTATATGGCAGGTTATAACCTCATTGCTTAATTTCTTAAAGTCAACCAAACGTGCAGTTGCCTGTATGGAAAGGGTAATAGGATTAATATGGTTCAACTAGTTGCTCCACCTTCCCCTCACCTAGTCAACTACCACTTGAATGGGTTGTTGTCTAAGGTCAACGTCCTAGTTTCCACTTGTTTGAAGAGCCACCCCCCTTCATAAAGATCTCATATTTGTCAATTCAACGACCATATAAGCAATAGGCATAAACTAAGAATGATGATACTTTGTAGCTTGCACGTCACACATTTTTATCCATTGTTTATGGATTTTGTTTTAGTAGGGAGATTTTCTTTGGGGGTTCGATGGCTGTGTTTCCAAGTGATTTATACACACTTAGCATTAATGAAAATGCCTTTATTGGGCATTGAAGATCGATCAGATAATTTCATCAAAAAAAATGTTCTCATTTTGGAAACATGTATAATCAATCGCTTGCAACATGGCCATCTCTACGGATCATGTAAATAAAGTACGGCCATATCTTCGCAGCAGTACTTGTGTTAATATTCTTCTCCTATAACTTTAGAGAGAGTGCAAAAAGAAAATGTGGATATGAAGAATTTTATTTTTTTATTTTTTCATTTAGGCATGGTATACCCCACAATAATTTTTTTTTTATAAGTGGGCTTCTCTGGCCCAAGCCAACCTAATCTAGCTAAGCCGGTATGATCTAGCTTACTAGACCTGTTGAACTTAACTTGATTAAAAAAACCAGTATATGAGACATAAAAAGAAGCTGCATTTATTATATCTCAGCCCTAACTATTTAGACTACTGACATTTTGTTATTTTTGATTGAATAATGATAAATGTATGTTCGAATAGAAAAAGAATAGAAAAAAAAAAAAATGATAAATGTATGTTCAATAGAGTCGGGGCCATTAAATCAAACTCTAGTAGCCTATAAACCTCTTCCTTAACCAATAACACACGGGATAAATAATTTATATAAAGATTGAAATTGGGTCATTTGGAGGTATGTTCAATTTAGCTAAAAACTCTTTTTCTTCAATTATTTTCTTTCTCCAAAGTAAATTCTAACTTAAACATTAGAGTAAATCCCGCTAAATGGTCACTTTGAGCTTAATCTCCCTTGTTTTGTAAATGCTCTTAGTTAAGAATTTGGCATCTGATTCTTCAAGTACTCCATGATGCCTACTATGTAGTGAAGAACTCTGTTTTCTTTCTTTCTGCTAGAAGTCAATAATACATAAGCCAGTCTTGCTTTAATTGGTTATGGGCCGGAAAGAAAACCGTCAATCATGACAATGGAATTAAAATGCGGTGCACATACACATTACACATCTCTAGAAAAGTCATTTCTTTTTCTGATTACAGAGGCCGATACTTTTTGACTTGTGCTTACGCGCGACTGTTGGATGATTCGATTGCTTGTGAGCCATTACAAATTCAGCGGTGCTACCTCTCCTAACCACAACCAACGTGTGTAGAATCTCAACCACATTTGTAAATGCTCTATCACCTGCTTGCTAGTTGACTTTCGCCAACACCCACTGAATTGATTCATTCTTCTTATTAATAGAAAAAAGAAATAGAAAAGAACAAGCGAAGGAGCTTTCTAATGTAATATATAACCATATATTAGATAGAACCATATATCTACCAAGTATTTACCAAGTAGAGCCATACACCTCCCCTCGCAAAAAGAGAAGTTTTTGATTTTCCTTGCACATGATCTCCTAGGTGTGTAACATATGGTCATTCCATTTGGATGGACAAAGATTATCTCCATTTCATTTGAAATCATGGTCTGAATAACTTTCATATTAGATTTCAACTTCTCTAAATTAGTCAAATTAAAATTTGAGCTTTAAAAAAAAATTAAAAAAAAATAAAATTATCAAACTACTCAAACACACAATACAACGTTGATAACTCTCAAGCACACCAGAGAGGAAGCCCATTACTATATTTTTCTGTAAATATATAGAGTCGAAGACAGAGAACTTAATTCACGGTCAGATGTAGTTGGAAACGGTAACAATCACGTCGATCGGGTTCTTTCTTGCTGTATATATCAATTCGCTTTCGGCGATCCAACATGTTTTTTTTTTTTTTACAACAAATATTATATCTTATATAATTAATATTTTACATAAACATCTTTGATCTTTCAATTTTTTCTTTTTAAATAATTCTTTTTTCTCATCTGTCGGCCATAAACAAATGAAAACTGTTATATATGGTACTCACAGTATCATCAACCCTTTTCATGGCTTCTTTTGAAAATTGAGCTCCCACTCAAACCTACTTCATATGATTATATCTCTATCTCCTTCCAAAATGGACGGACTCATCAACTCGGTAATTCGTCCACGTGAAACTCAGCTCCTCCTCTTCACAACGTCCATTCTTTTCACGTATATTACTACTCTATCCCACGCTCAAGCCCAAGGCCTTCTCCAAGGCTTCAAAGCCACCCCAAACCCGAAGGTCTCAACGTTCCAGCCCCTCCTCAACGACTCCACAGGCAACTTCTCGCTCGCTTTCCTCCGAGTCAACAAGACCCGGCTTGCCCTCGCTGTCCTCCACGTGCCTTCCTCCGAGCCACTCTGGCTCGCCAACCCGACCGATCTGGCCAGCTGGTCCGACCACACGCAGTTCTTCTTCAATGGCAGTCTCGTGATTTCGGATCCCCACTTGGGGGTATTTTGGTCAACTCGGACAAACGGTGACCTCGTTGTGCTCCTCAATTCCTCGAATCTGCAAGTACAGACGAAGGTTGACCAACCCTCAGTTCTCTGGCAAAGTTTTGACTTTCCCACTGATACCCTCGTCGAGAACCAAAATTTCACGGCCACCCAGTCCTTGATCTCACTAAATGGGCTTTACTCTATGCGCTTGGGGAACAACTTTATAGGCTTATACGCAAATTTCCAAGAGAACTACGACCAGATATATTGGAAACACGCAGCGTTACAGGCGAAAGCAGCGATAGTCGAGGGACAAGGACCGATTTACGTCCGAGTCAACTCGAATGGCTATTTGGGTATGTACCAAAACGGAACGATACCAGTGGACGTAGAACCCTTCAACAGCTTCGAAAGATCCATCAGCGGGTTCCTGCGGCTCCGGTTGGAAACAGACGGTGACCTCAAAGGATATTACTGGGACGGGTCCAGTTGGATCTTGAACTACCAGGCGATCTCGGAAACGTGCGAGCTCCCAAGCCCGTGTGGCCCGTACGGTTTGTGCAGGCCCGGGTCCGGTTGCTCGTGTCTCGATAACGGGACGGAGTTTCGGTCCGGTGTGGACTGTGCTCCCGTGGAAACCGGCAACTTTTGCGGCGAAAAGGTAGTGAAGGACAACTTCAAGGCTCTGACGAGGAGTGGGGTGGAGCTACCAAACAAAGAGCTAATGCAGTACGAAACGACGTCGTCACTGGAGCAGTGCGAGGGTCTGTGCGAGAACGACTGTAGTTGTTGGGGGGCAGTGTACAACAACGCGTCCGGGTTTTGTTACGTGCTGGACTATCCGATCCAAACGTTGGTTGCGGTTGGGGATGAGAGTAAGGTGGGGTATTTTAAGGTGAGGGAAGGTGCAGGAAAGAAGAAAAGGAATGTGGGTGTTGCAGTTGCGTTTGCGGTGGTTGGTGGGGTCGTAGCGGTCTTGATTGGGATCATCGGGTTTTGGACGTACAGGACTTGGAGCCGGAGGAAGAGGACCCGAGAGGAGGAGGACGATTTTTCACCCGGCCCGTATAAGAATCTCGGGTCGGCAAGCTTCAAATCCATCGAGATGTCCAGTAGATAGATGATAATGAGGATGACGCAAGGGATGACATATTATTATTTGCGGTGTTTGACCGACCGCGATGTATACCACTAACTCAGTTTGATTAGTGGTTGTGGGGCCGAGGCTAATCTTTGTTTCATCTTTTTGCCTAATCGGATTACTTGAATCCACATGTTTTCTGTACAGTCTGTGAGCTGAGCTTGCATGGCTAAGTTTGTCCATAAGTGCCCCACGTGCCGACATTTGGAGGGTTTCACTCTCACTACAATAGTGGCATATCTTATCACACCCTCCCACGGGTAATTTTATACACATTCCTCTAAATACAAATTTGTATATAATGTCTCGTAATGGTAATGTACAATCAAGGGGAACCTGCATGCATGGGCCAAAGATTTTTGCATTATGATGATTGTTGTGGGTAATATACATGCATTCAGTCATGGACGGAGCGGGAGATAAAATGGGTATGGGCCAAAATTAAAAAAAAAATTATAAGATAGGGCTAAAAAAAAAATTTGGGTATGAGTCAAAAGGTGAAAAAAATAAAATTAGCTTGAATTTTTTTTCCTTTTGTTGGGGGGCAGGGCCCCTATTGTCCCCCCTCCCTCCGTCCCTGCACTCAGTGCATATGGATTGTGACGCTCCATAAAATTTGTCCTCTATTAGTTTATGCATTGATTGTATTGAGTCAGTGAATTATAAAATTTGTTGAGTCTTGTATTTTTTTATTAAGTGAGATTATATTTTATAAGTGATTATATGAAGTTTTAATAATAATTTAACTAGTTTAGAGTAATAATACTTATGTGAATAGCATTTTTTTTTAGATAGTTACATAAATCCATGATTCATTGTGTTGGAGCTGAGGTAATTGCTTCCTATCATTCTATTCTGGTACACGCACAACACACCACTTCTGGGTGCACATTCTGCACATAATATGCTGAAGTGATTTTTATTAATCTAGATAAGCCTGTGGGTTAATGAGTAATTACCAAATAGCACCACAAAAATGATCTTTCTGCTTTTAGAAGGAAAATATTCAATGAAAAAGGGAAGAAAAAAAATGCACGGACCAGAAATTCGTGAAATTCTATGCATAAATTTTAGAGAATTCAGGTAAAAAAATGAGAGAAGAGTGTAGGTCTTGGAAGTGTCTGAGTAGGTCTCTAGAATGCCCGAGAGTACAAAGTCTACTTGCCTCTCTCATTTCTTGTTTTAATTCCAAATAATTCAGACAAAGAACTCGACAAGACCTAAATCCAAAATATACCATTTACTATTTGGTTGACCTCATAACCTAAAAGTCTAGCCTTACAGTTAGAGAGCCTAAAGGACCTCATATATATGACTGGTAATAAAAAAAGAAAAAGAAAAAGAAAAAGATTTACTGCTTAGAAGAAAAAAAACGGTAATTAGAAATTCTATTGAAAGTCTATAGGTCGTCAAAACTGGATTTTAATTGGGTGACAAAGCAGTATGTATCGATCTGTTGGTTAGAGTTAAAGTAAAATAGAGACAATCTATTTTATAGTTAGCTGTTTTTTTTTTTGTTTTTTTGTTTTTTTTTATCTAAAGATAAACATGGTGCCATATCATTCAAAAATGACGTAAGGCATGACGCATTAGATTGGCAATGCCTCGAACTTTGTAGATGGAGGTTTGAAGAAATGTGTATCATAAGGACAACAAACTGCAATTTATAAAATCATCGTCTCATTTAATTTTATCTAAGAATTTTTCCCTACCTTTCCATTTAGGTAGGACGACTTCTATCTTTTTTTATATATATATAGATATTTATATGACAACTTGTGTGTGCATGTGTTCTTTTTATTATCTTTGGATGCATAATAAGTAGCTTGAGAAGATCTTTGATCTTCTTGCATTTTATATTCCTCGGCAATTAATTTCATCTTTCAGGACATGGACTCCACTCTCTCTCTCTCTCTCTCTCTCTCTCTATATAAACACATTTATTCACGAAAAAAGTTTTTTTTTTTAAATTGAATTGAAGAAATTTTTTTTAAATTGAATTGAAGAAATTTTTTTTAACATAGTCCATAAAACTAACATGTCTTTAGAACATGATTTTTATATGCTTTAAAAATATATGTCAATTTAATAAATCGAATTAGAAAAATTAATACTGAGTTGGAGATTTGAGAAAAAATTTTGTTCAATACTCACCTGAACTTTTTTCTTTCTATTGTTATTTTAATTTTATTTTTTATAAAACAAAATCATGAAGTATATGGAAGGAGTTCATCGCAATTATTATTATTATTATTATTATTATTTTTGCAAAGGTAATAAAAAGATAGGTTTGATTATGACCTAGTAATGTTCACAAAACTTCAAGCCTAAGTTCCACTCATTCTTTTATATGAATTTTAATTATTGAATATGATTATCGAAAATTTATGTGTGGGATATGTTAAACATTCGTAAGTTCCACAGATTCTTGTATAGGAATTTTAATTATTTATGATTATCGAAAATTTATGTGTGGGATACGTTACATTATTTCTTTAGGTTCTTGCACATAAGTTTTGTCTTGAGTTGATGTATGGCTGTTATATGTTGTGTTTAAATAATCCTATCATCTATAGTAAAAAGTATTGATAAATGATATACCACATTTTTTTCTTACAACTATTTTTATAATGTTGATATAGCAGTTTTAATCAACTATGAATTTATTTCAATAATTGATTCAAGAATCAGTTGAGACAACCATATCAGCATTATATGATAAAAAAATGTTATAATATTTATAAGATAAAAATATAATTTTTAACTTTATTCTAAAATATTTGGCGCATTTGCATGTAAATGGTGGCTATCACACGTTTTTACATAATCCTGTTGTCTATAGGCATTACTGTTGGCGTAATGTGAAATTTCATGGTAAAGGAAAAAAGAAAAAAAGAACAAAATTTTTAAAATGAAGAGAATATATATATTATTTGTTTTTGGGAATTTTGAGAATGACAAAGTCAGCATCACATGCTTTAAAGACATATATGTCAATGTTATTATAATTTATAAATGGAGACTTTTTTTTTAACTTAATTTAAAAGAAAACTTTACCCACAATTAAAACCTAGTTCTTATTAAGATTCTTTGAATTCTTTAAAAATACTTACAATTTTTATCAAAGAAAATGGATATTATGCTTGAATTAATTCTTTAAAAGGCTAACGTGATACTCCAAAGTTTCAACTAATCCTTAGATTATTCCTTGTTAAATAAAAAAAAGGTGTCATCTTAACATTGTTGATTTTTTTTTTTTTTTTGAGTGGAACATCATTGTTGAATTTAAGATAAAGATATATAGTATCTAATATCTCTAATGAAATTAAAGAATGTGAGAACATGGTCATGATCTTAAGGCGTGGGCCGTGGGGTTTCTGGATCCAAAGGCCCCCAACTGCAAGCGTAGCCCAAAACTTTGAAACCAAAGTGCCATCAGTTTTAGATGGAAATCGGGCTTTGGACGGTTCACCCCGCCAAAGAAAGAGCCCAAAACCACCCGAAAGCGATTTCTTTCACCGTTTTGGGGGTTTAGCTTCCCAAGACTACGAGGTTATTGGCAGCCTCTGTTGCGGGGGGCGAATCCAACAGAGACCCATTCCAGTTCTCGCCCTTTTCTACGGTCCTATCCCATTCTCACCTCGCTTTGTCAATCTCCAACCTCTCGTCCTTGCTTCCCCTTCTCTTAGGTGTATATATATATATAACTTAGTATTATGAACAACGTTCATTGGCTTACCAGCCTTTGGATATTATTCGTGTAAATCATCCAAATGCTCTTACAGGTTGTGACGGGGACTGGTGTGCTTGAACACTTTTCTACCATTCAAATTCTTATCGAGAACATGTCATATTTTTAATAGATAGTATTTTTCATTCAGTTCGATGCAAAAATGAAGTTGCCGGGCTGGTCAGCACCCGAAATGGGCTGCCTGCCTCAGTGTGTATTATCGGTCTTTTTAAAAAAAAAAAATGTCAATTGGAAATTTTCTCTTAATTAACTAGGAAGAGGATATCCTTCTTGGGTAGCAGAGCCCATCTCCAAAGGGGCTTCACCTTTTGCAAGTCTTAGTGTATTGGGTAAGTTGGTTGTTGCAGCAACTCTCTATCATCTTTCTATCAATAATGATTCTAGTTGTTGAGATGAGTATCTTGAAATAAAAGTTTGTACTATGGAAGGCTGTTTTAGTTGTTGAGATGAGTACCTTGAAATTAAAATGCTGGCAGTTTTCTTATTTGCTGACAACGATGTTACATGTTCTGTGATAGGTAGTTTTATTAATTACATCGGTCCCATCTAAATGGAGGGAGCTACTGAGGATGTTTTGTACTGCGGAGAAAGTAATTCAGAGGTCTGTCTGTTATTTGGATTCCTGCACAAAAAATTGTCCTTATGAAATGAAGAGTAACTATGGCTAACAGTTTTACTTTTATGGAGCTAAAATGGTTGTACGATCCTCTTGTCATGGAAAAATTGAATTCTGAAAGAAAGGCATGCTTCCATGTTGTTTTGCAAGGAATCTACACTAGCTATTATTCTCTTTTGAAAATTTATGCCTTGGATTTCTGATAAGATGCTTGAGCACTTCAAAAAAATCAGCATTTGCCGGATTGAACTTATTCACAGGATTAATGCCTTTTCATGCAAAATTGTCTTGTTCTTTGAAATGTCACAATCGAATTCTTATTTTAGAAGAGAAGCTGGCAATTGTCTAGGATATGGTGATATGATAAAATAACTAAGCACTTGACAATGTAATAATAAGATTAGTTGTAACATAAATAAGTAGCAGGTTTGTTGGAACTGGGATTCAGATTCCTAAATAACATTTTTCATGGAAGTAAGTGGACTTTTTGAGCAGGTTGTTGAAATAATTGTGCCCAAAGATTCCCTTTGATTAACTAGTTTGAAGACGTGTACTCGTATGCGACGTACCTTTGAAGGTGAAGCCTAACTGCCTTAGGAAGATTGATTGCTTCATCACATTTCAGAAGGAAAAAGAACCTTATGTATGACAAGAAAAGAATATTCTTAGTTAGCTTTTATATCTTTCCATGATTATTCTGCATGATGTGTTTGTAGGTTATTGGGTGATTAGGGAGTGATTTATCTTCTCCTTACGGGACCAGATTACCTTTCCCTTTCCCATAATTTCCCACAATAAAACAAGGAGAGGGGAAAGGTGTAAATTATACTAAAAGGCCACTTCATTTGCATTTACAAATGTTTCCTACAGTAACAGGTTCATTAAATAGACATTGCTTTCAACTGTATCGAATTGATCCCCATCAACCAAATTGTTGGCCCTGTGTACCTTTTCGATTGTATTAAAATGTGTCATCAATTTCAAGTTCTCCTGTGAATTTACTTATTTTTCAATTAAAAATCATGTCCAGTCAATGAGGAAATGAACTTGATGGAATGTGAGGGAGATAATCCTTGCCAAGATGGCATTTTTGTGGGTTAGAGGGACTGGTGGCCCAAATTTACCAGAATAAGGGCTAACATTTTTAAGTGAAGCTCTATTTTTAAATAGAGTATTGTTACTCTTTACATCCATATATCATATCAGCTAATGTTGCGTGCTTTTAAGTGGCTTTTTATTTGTTTTTAAGTGGCTGACATGAAAAGTCACTTAAAACGCACCCCATTAGCCAGTGTGAAATAACAAAAAAAAAATGCTAGACATATAACTTAATTACAATTTGTTGACACATGGCAGCATGTGATTGGAGGGTATTATAATTTTTTCCTTCAGTTCTACTGTACAAACAAAATCACTCTAATAGCCATCTAATTAAATAACTCCTCTTTGAAGCAAAAAGTCTTACATTTACCAATGGGCAAGTCACCGGCGGCAGCATTTGTCCTTATAGCATGTGCTTATCACATGTTTAATTAAAAGTGTACACGAGAATCATATGTTCTATAGACAAATGTAAGTTTAATAGATTGAATTGAATAAATTTCTTCTAACCCAATTTAGAAGAAAGTTTTTTCTCCTTCTTTTTTTTTTTTTTGTTTTTTTTAACTATTGAATTTGAGATGCAGAATAGAGGATAAACTTTTCTATGTAAACAGATGCTTGGAAATCACGTTTAGGTGTCAACACTTGGATTCTTTTGTTAGATATAAAGATGAAAGAATAAAAGCGAGTGTATGAAGAGAATGAGAATAATTTTATTCAGTGTGTTGCAATGAGACAATGACTGAAATATATATACAACCATTGCTACAGATTTACAAGGTATAATGACATAAATCATGGAAATATGTTTACAGCACAATCAATTAGTATTTGAGTGCCTTATTGGTGTTGACATCTTTCCTTTGATGTGTTGATGTGAGCTGGAACGTGAGGACAAAGGAATGCAAGAAATCTTTTCTATACATATCTGATTGAATTCTTTAGAAGGTTGAGAATCATTTGAAGTGAAAGGTTGATTGGCTTTGCCTTGTGAAGCTTCGTTGCCTTTTGGAGAGCCAAAAGATATTTGAAAAAGAGCGAATATTGTGGTATGGTAAGTTTGTAACAAAGATTACACAGTGGGGTAATCTTTTATTTTCTCAATCCCTTCATGTATTGAATTTAATTAAGATCTCCGTCTAATTAAAGGAAAGAGGTACAAAAAGGAAAGAGATACCAACTGATTACCGACTGAATATTCTATACTCCAATTCCATGTAAAATATAGAGCTCTATACTTCTAAGAGAAAAATATAAAAATAAATTCGAAGTTGCACCGATTTGCAATAAGTTCTCTAGAGTTTAAAAAGTGATTTTAAACTTTTTATGATAAACATAAATGAAAAATAATTTCTCATCCTAAACTTCTGTTCGAGATTTTGATGGAAATTATTGTCGAATCACACCTTAAAATTCTCGGGATGGTTTTGCTATCCTTTTAGCCAATTTGAAGTGGTCCACCAATTGGCATTTGGATCCTCTCCAGGCAGGAGAGGAGCCGGTCCTTTATATTAAGAGGTAGTTGTGGTCAAATGGATTCAGAGAAGAGACCACAAATTTCTAACTGTCAGTGACCAACTGAACCTACTCCACTTCTATCTTGGCAACGGCAACATATAGAAGACAAATACGAATCATTTTATGTTCATGAATCATAATTATTTTTATAAGAAAACACTAAAGCGAACTTTTATTATTGAACAAACAAAGCTTATTTTACATTCTTTGAATACAAAGTAGTTAGTTGCATTATTCACCCCAAAAAAAAAAAAAAAAAAAGAAAAAAATGGAAAAAAAAGTAGTTAGTTGCATTCTTTTATAGAAGAGTGAAAGATAGCAAGAAAAAGAGAATCTCTATTATTTGTTGCGATAAGTTTTCGTAAAAGTTTGCTACTTAAAAGAAACATATTTTTAGCTTTTTTTTACTAAAGAAAACTTCCTTTATTATTGCTAGCCGGCCTTTATTGTTGCCGGCTCTGCTTTTAGCAAACGGTCGCATATAGACAAACATCCTCAGCAATTGTGATGTTCGGGTTATTAGCATTTTTTACTATAAATTTAAAAGAGTTATTATATATAGCTTATTTGTTCAAATAAATTTTAGGTTGGCCACTGGATTGCTTGGACAAATAGGTTTCATAAGTAGGATTGAGCATAACCCGCCCAAACCTGCACAGCTGGTCCAACTTGCATTGCCCTACCCTAAAAACTAAAATATTTGATTTTTAAGATATCAGACAGGGGTTGCAACATTTTGAAACCAACTAGGCCGAATTGACTTGCAGAAATGATAACCTCCTAACTCGCACACTCACCTTGCCCCAAGTGCAAGATTAACTTGTATATATTCATATTTTTTTTCCAAACCCTAACCTATCTAACCCTAATATACTCACAAATTAGAAGTTACTTTTCTTCAGGATTAATCATGCCGCATGCCTCACAAGCCTATGTGGGACTATCCAAATTAATTAAATTCAGTCAACAAATTGCAATCAATCTCGAACAGTTTCATTTTAAAATGTGAGCCTCTATTGAGTCTATTTATTAGAGTAAATCTCGAGCAGTATGTCAACCTTTTTGAGCGGGTGAGACAATTTGGACAACAATTTGTAAGAAATTTCGATCCCAAAACTTCCTTAGGAAACTTATTTTAATAATGTGTACTGTCTTTTCAATTTAATTGGTTAGAAGTTAGGAAGTGAGAAAGCTTAAGTTTGGCTGTCTCTACTAATGTTTTATTGTCCCTTTCTAGAAACGGAAAACGGGAAAAGCATTGGCTTTTCCACGTCAAACTTTGTATAACTAATTTCCATTAAGGATAATAATAAATAGGGTGTTTGTTTAGGCAAACCAATCGTATTTATCCTCGGCCGTAGTAGGTATTCTCACAATGCTGTATTTAATTTATTGGGCCCTACCATCGTTGTCATCCATTCATCGTCATCACAATCAGCCAGCCCATGTTGTCCAATAGCATTCCAAGTCATCCCCAAGCCACGTGTCATCGGGTATCTTAAAAAAATCTACATGTTTTGGCTTATGTCTACACCTTGCTTGTCCTTGCACCTATGACCTATCAATCCATTCTTTTCCTTCACTTATTTGTTTAACATGATAATATATAAAAAAAAAAGTCTCACTTATTTAATTAACACACTAAAAAAGTCTTATGTTAGTTGAAAACCATTAGCCAAATTTGAGTAGCTCACTCATTTTTATTTGTGTTAATATTCTTTTAGATTAGTAGTTTCAAAATGTGTAATTTTAAAAAATAATAATTTTTAAATACATTAAATAAAATTACATTTCAACCTTTAAAATTTTACATTTTTAGAATGTAATTCTAAATAAGACAAGTTCTGTGATTTTGTTAAAAAATTCACACACTCTTGATCAATTTGGTCCAACTCAACTAAACCCAAAATTAAAAATTCAAAGCACATTTGTATATTCCAAGTATGGATGAGGTCAACCATTGTATTGTGTTAAATAAGTTATTTATTTTGCATTAAGTGGCACAAAAGGTTAATAAAGGAGAGTTGGTCGTGGCTTTCCATTTTCATAAAAGAAAGCAGAGGTTAAGGTTATCGTATTGAATGTAGATGGGCTGGCGAGGAACGTGGGTTTCATTTTCTTCCTTTATTAGCTTCTTCAGTTTTTTTTTTTTTTTATAATAAGTAGCTTCTTCAGTTTTTACTCCTACGTTTAAATGGAAAAATAGAAAGGATACCTGTACACGGAAAATACACACAGCTCTACCCCACCTTTTGTCTCCTTCAAATCTCTTAATTTTCTTGTATTACAGGCAAGGAAGAGTAACGGGTTTCGTTTTCTTCCTTTATTAGCCTACCCATATTTTTTTTTTCTGCAATTATACCTGTACACATGGAAGAAAACACATAGCGAAGCACCCCCATCTTTTGTCACCTTCAATCCAATCTCTTCATATTTTTATTGTACAAGCAAGGAAGAGTAACCCATTTCTCTTTCTCTCTCATAGATCAAAAAAACATCCTCAGTTTTCATCTCCTCTTTGGTGAATTTCTCCACAATGAGGAGTATAGCATCTTGTTACAGCGAACATGCCATTAAGGTATCCGATTCGTATTGTTCAGGGCCTTCAAATCAGCCTAACATCTCTTCAAAGCTCACCCCTGCAATCCCAAATGCAGTCACGTGTATATACAAAGCAAAACTGTCAACACAAAAGCAGCTCCTGATCACGCTTACATGGTGCAACAGCCTTATGGGCCAAGGCTTCATGATTGACATCGGCGACAACACCTCCTCCCCCTCCAAACTAAATTCCATTTCTCAGCGGCTGCAGAAGAATAAAGGCTCCGAAACATTCCAGTCTTGCAACTCAAAGATTGAAGCGTTCTGGGATTTTTCTAAAGCTAATTATGATGCCGGACCGGAGCCGATCAACGGGTTTTATGTCATGGTTTGGGCTGACTCAGAACTTTGTCTACGCCTTGGAGACAATGATGAAACAGAGACCCAACACGCAAAATTCTGGTTGGTTTCAAGGAGCGAGCACTTGTCTGGTAATGCTGTTTATTCAACTAAGGCACGATTCTGTGATTCAGGAACGGCTCACGACATCTTGATCAAGTGTGTCAGAGAAGAAGGATCAAGGAGTCCGGTATTATCTGTTTGCATTGATAAGAAGAGGATTTTTCAAGTGAAGAGATTAAGGTGGAATTTTAGAGGGAACCAAGCAATTTTTTTAGATGGGTTGCTGGTGGATATGATGTGGGATGTTCATGATTGGTTCTTTAATCCAACACCTGGGTTTGCTGTTTTCATGTTCAGAACTAGGAGTGGGTTGGATAGCAGGCTGTGGTTAGAGGAGAAGAATTTGGAACAGAAGGATCAAGAGAAGCTTGGATTTTCATTGCTGATCTGTGCCTGGAAGAACCCTGGCTGATTCTTTTTTTGTTTTGTTTTGTTTTGTTTTTTTTTCTTTATTTTTCCCTTTGATTTTTTTTTTTTTTTAACTTATGAAAAAGAAAATTATATCAACACTAGAGTTGATTTCTTAATTGTTTAAATGATTTTTACAGCTGAAAGAAGATTAATGGTTAATCTTCTGGTTTTGGAAAAGATGCTTTACTTGGGCTGGGAAAAACTGTTCATGTACAGATGTAAGTTGTGGTTGTTACAGTTGTATAGATTCTGATTGTATATGAAACTTCTTCTTGAATAGATTCCACTTTTTCTTCTGTTTTTATCCCAAAGCAGAACATTCTTTCTTGTCCGCAAGGTAAGAGTATGCCCTATCCCCTACAATGTCCTTCCCGAAAAAGAGAAGCAGATAAGATTGTAGGAGGCCAAGAGAGGGGCCCCCTTGCCGGAGCAGGCTCTCCGATCCGAGTGGCGTCCTGCTCGGACAGGAGAGCCCGCTCTCACATACTCATGCCCAATAAATACGGGATATTGTTAATAACAGAATCCCCAATTGCATGGATCCGAGTCCTAAGAGTATGCCTATATGACTGTTTTTCCAGCAGAGAAGCACAGTTGGTGCTTTAGACAGTTGGTTATTTGTGCAATAAGGTATCATGTTTTTGTTTTGTTTGACCTCACTTTGTGGAGAAACTAAATAGGCCATGTCTCACGTGGATTCCTGGGCTACATTTTCTTCTTTGCTTTTATCCGTAGGCAACTTAATTAAAGATTCCTTTCTGGTATGCGCTTTTAAGGCTTCGTCAGTAGGTGGATGGAAAAGAGGGGGAAAAAAAAAAGGGTGGGGGAAGGAAGGATGAAAAACATGAATGATAGAGGAGATCATGATTTTCCATTATTTTTGTATGCTGAAAATGATGGAAATGGGTCTATTTCAATTGAAAGGGATGGAATCTATTTTATTGTTTAAATTTTATTTTGTTGCATTTAATAGTATATATGATGTTCTTTCATCTAAAAAATTTAAATGATGTGGTTATATATATATTATTAGATCTATAAAATTTAATCTAAAAACATAAATATTCTCCATTATGTAGAACATTTGAATCGCATCTCGTCCCTTATTCCTACAAAAGAAAAGAGAGCATTATATATTGAATTACAACTATTTCCTTGTACATATAAATTACGAATTTATTAGTTGGGGGTCAGATCATCTAACCTTTCTTTGTCTGATTTAATCTCTCTTATTTTTGTCTCATATATAAGAGGATAAAAACTCATAAAAAAAAAAGGAGGGGGGGGGGGGGGATAAGCTTTGGTGGACCGGATGCAAAGGAACACCCATAAGCTTAATTTCTTTCCTTCTATTATTTATATGTTATACCAAAATAGAGAAAAATTCCAATATATCCCCTCTTTTTTCTTTCGCCAATTTTCCATCCTCCCTAATAATATCCCCCCTGGCCCCTACCAAACGGGATTGTAAAGAATTGTTTTGAACATAGGCCAGCAACTTGGGCTTGTTGAATAAATCCAACCCAAGTGAAAAGTAATAAAAGTTCATGAGTTTGGGTAGAGGCTTGGATTACCGGATTCATTGGGTTTCTTGAGGCCATAGGCAACCTACCACTAACCACAAATCAATCCGGTAAAATTTGGGTTTCCTTAATAGATGTGGATACTTGAACAACGGTGCCCACTAGACAAAGATAATGATTCTCTTCCAAAAAAAAAAAGATAAAAAAAAAGGAAAAGATAGTGATAATGTTAATAACTTTTTGATGAGTATTGACTTTTGTCGAAGTGATAAAGATGAGATATCATTTGGATAAGTTATGCGTTCAAATTTGTCAAACTACGTACAAAGGAAAGTGATATGTATACAGTATATACATGGACATGTCGACCACTAACATTTATTTAAAATACATTACGTCAATAAATGTGATCAAAAGTCACATTACTTTTTAAAATGAATAATTTTAATCTTTACATTCATCTCATATCGATTGACCTGATAGATTTTAAATGTTTCCATGTTAGCTATTTATAAAAAATAAAATAAAAGGAAATCCAGTTAAAATACTCAATGTCAACCTATGTGAAATGGGTGTCAAGATGTTTTAAATGGCATTATATGTTAGTCACTTAAAAAAAAAAATAATGCTTATTGTTCATTTTCCCTTTATCTTTGTCCATATATGGATAAAGATGAACCCTATAAATACAAAATGAAGCTTTTAAAAAAAAAAAAAAAACTTGAATCGTACACATGTTAGCCAATATAAAATGAGTGTGAAGCCTTGATTTTCTTTAGATCATTCATTACAATGGCCTCAAAAGAGGGAAAATAACAACACAAATTGCATTTAACACTAAATAGGTCATAAATCAAATCGTTCATCTCTCTCTTTTAGAGAGAGGATTTCTACCTTCTCTTTGTAAAGTAAAGGTTATTTTGACTCCTTGGTGAGATTTTACCGTTCGTTTGGTTCTTCAAAGGGAGGAGGGATGGTATCTCTTCTTTCCCTCCTCCCTTCTCCACTGTGCGGTGAGCACTATCTACTTTCTCCATCGTACCGTCCACCTTCTCCTATACGTTTTTCACTGTGTGGCTTGTCGAATCTGTCAAGGTTCTAAAATTGATTCTCTCAAAGCTCGATCTACCTTCTTTCGCCAAACCCAATTTGCCACGCACCACTCTATTGTTGATGTGTTTGTGAGACATAGTCCTTGAGTCCAATAAGGAGATATCCATTAGTCTTATAGTTTCTCTAAAAGAGTTAGAGTCCTATTAAGAGTTATAGTTTATTAGTCCCAATGGGTCATAATCGTGGATAAGAAGATTAGTTAGACTTTTACTTGTATTTATATTCCTTTTATTGTAATCGACGTCTTATTGTTCTACTTTAAAAATGATGAACTATCAATAAAGTAATCATGTTGAATATTATTATTAGAAATACAATTATCTATATTTGGGAGTCTTGGCTCACTCGACTCACTCGAAGTAGTCATTGAATGTATTTGAGAGTCCTAGCTCACTCAATTCACTCGAAGTAGTCATTGAAGATGACGGCTCCCTCGAACGAGCCATTTATTTATTTCCTGTGTTTTGACTAATTAGTTCGCATCAATTGGATCAGAGACAGAATTTCTCTTATTAACAAGAAATTGTAAACCTTAGAAGCCTGATTTCCCTTAAAAAGAAATCACAACCAGACGTACTCAAGAAACATAGGTAAGTCAAAGAACATGAGTTTGGCATACCGGGATTTCGCACTAGAATCTCGGCCAGCAACATGTTCAGTAACACAAGGGAGACATCTAGACGCAATGGACGAATGCATGAGCCAGGTGGATTAGACAATGAAGTCTGTATCTGAAGGGCAACATGAGCTTCGAGTGGGGCTTAGAGAGTGCATGACGAGAATTTTTGAAATTTTGTCCAAATAAGGAAAGAATCGATGGGAGGAAGGAGAGAATTCACGAGGAAAAGACCGTGAGACCGAAGGGGAAAATTCCAACAATGGGAATGTCAACCAATAATCACAACCAGGCATGTGAAACTTGATTTTTCACGGTTCAACAAAGATGAAGACCTGACCACTTGGGTCTGTCAAGCGGAGCAGTTCTTCAGATTTCAAAGAACCTCTGAGGGTGAAAAGACAGCTCTATCCTCTTTCCACCTAGAAGGAGAAGCCCATATGTGGTTCCAAATATTGCTACGCAAAGGGCGAGAGATTGGGTGGGCAGAATTCACGGAGGGGTTGTTTACCCACTTCGGGCCCAACCAATTTTATGATCCCTTTGGGGAACTAATCAAGCTGCAACAAGAGGGAAGTGTGCGAGAATATCAAGCTCGTTTTGAGTCATTGCTCTCTAAGATAGGGAATTTACCCCAAAATCAACAAATTAGTTGTTTTATTAGTGGCTTGGAGAAGGTGATCAAATCTGATGTTATGGCGGGACAACCTCTCACCCTGACGTCTGCCATTGGTCTAGCTCGGCTATATGAAGCTTGGAACACGGCCGTCCAGAGGAATAATGTATCAGATGTCAAACCATTGGACGACCTGCAACGAGCAACCCAGTCAATCATTCCCATCAAGAGATTGACACAAGCAGAATTAAAGGAAAGGCAAGAAAAAGACTTGTGCTTAAAATGCAATGACAAATATGGGCCAGGACATCGGTGTAAATGGTTGTTTATGATTGTAGCTCACTTAAGAGAAGACGAAGATGGCGATGTGGTAACGAAAGAGGAGGATGATGGGGATCCGCTAGAAATTTCCTTGAGGACAAGGAAAATGTAAGGGGGAAGGAATGATGTGTTTGTGAGACACAGTCCTTGAGTCCAATAAGGAGATATCCATTAGTCTTATAGTTTAATAAGGAATATGCTTGCCATAGTCCTAAGTTGAGTCCATTCTAATCTCTAAAAGAGTTAGAGTCCTATTAAGAGTTATAGTTTATTAGTCCTTGACTCCCTGTGGGTCATAGCCGTAGATAAGAAGATTAGTTAGACTTCTACTTATATTTCTATTCCTCTTATTGTAATTGATGTCTTATTGTTCTCCTATAAAAAGGATGAACTATTAATAAGGTAATCATGTTGAATATTATTATTGAAAATATAATTATCTGTATTTGGGAGTCCTGACTCACTCGAAGTAGTCATTGGAGGTGACGGCTCCCTCGAACGAGCCATTTATTTATTTCTTGTGTTTTGACTAATTGGTTCGCATCAATTATGCTCATCGGCGTTGTCCGCTTTCTCCGCCACCAGTCGCTTCTCCTTCAATTATGCTCATCGGCGTCGAGTGAATCTCACTTTTTTGCTCCAACCTCCTTTTGGTGGTTGTTGCAGTTACTTTGTGGGGTTCAGATAGGCTTATCTTTATTTATGCTCCTATTGCTTTAGAAACCGTTTTATATGGCCCTTTGAGAAGACTGAGTCATTTGTTTGACCTATTTCTTACTTTGTGTTTATATTTCTGCACTATTTTCCTTCAGTTTGGAACTGTTGTTAGGGAGCCCACCCCTTTTTTGAATTTAGGATCTCCCACTCTTCCTTAAAAAAAAAAAGAAAAAAAGAAAAAAAAAAAAGAAAACACTAAACATAAGAAACAAAAACTAACCTCCTAGCATTTGAAACAAAGTAACAAACAAAACTTTTTTAAAAACAAAGATATAAGAATAACTCACTCGTTACACGAGTCTTTATACAAAGTGGACTCCCTTTCAAGTTCATAATGATCTCCTCTAAATTTTTCTCTAACCAAGATATGATTTTTGGTTTCTAAATTATGTTTTAGATTCTGATTTCAGTCGTTGTCTATTGATTATTTGAATTTAGTTTATAAAGTTTAAAAATGCCTCAACGTTATTTTACCTTCTTTAGCAATGCTATACGAATGGCATGTAGATATGACATGCACTTTTTGTAGGTATGTCTTTATAACACTTTTTTCTTAAGTAAGATAAAGATTATATTAAAATAACAAAGAAACAAAATACACAAAGAAAGGGTGAAATGCCCCCAACAATCACTCCAGTATAGTGAATACTTCATCAAAAATAAAAAGCATTAAAAAAATAAATAATGAGCCAAAATAATTGACCCAGGCTAATAATCCCTTTTTTTTACCAAATATTATGATACTTGAAGGGACACCTGCGGGAGTAGTAAGAAAACTTTGTTGCCAAAGCACAAAGAGGTGAAGATCACACTAGAATTGTAAGGGATATAAATATATAATAGGTTGGGTATTTTAGTTAGGTGCGTTAGTGGGTTGGAATTTTCTGTTAATTGGAAAATCCATTACAAGAATCAATAGACTATCACCAATGAAGAGGAATTTAATTTCGATGTTGGGTAAGAGAGGTGTCCGGCGGTTGGCGTGTAGGGATACATCGGTTTTTGTAGTCTCTATAGGCAAAAATAGAACACCTTTTCTGGAGAGGCCTAAAAAGGGGGAAGAAGAGAGGGAATGAACATGTAAGCCTAAGATCTGCCATTCAGGTGGGGAAGAGGAGATGACATGTGGGATTGTGAGATTTGATTTCAGAGATTTGGCTGTAGTTGATTGTAATCTCTCATAATTAAATTTGACGATTAAATTTGATTACTGTCAAATATAATTTTGAAAAATTACAATCAGTTACGATCAAATATCTGAAATCAAATATCAGAATATATTATAACAAGGATTGAAATGTGATTGGAGATATAAGTGGGACACACATGCGGTGGAGGAGAGATATGGGAGGCAGAGATGAGGTCGACGAGGGTTAGAGGGTAGGTGGACATAGAACAGCATATCTATGGCCTAAAAAGCCATAGATGCCACTTAAGACACAGTATAAGCACACACGCGAAGAATAAGGGGTGGGGGAGTGTGGAGGAAAAGTGCATAGACAGAGGACAATAGATTTGGCTCTCAAAATAAATTAAAAAGAAAAAAAAGAGAAGAAGAATGGGAGGAGGGTGGCGGGGAAGGAGGGAAGAGGCGGAACTCTTCCCTCATCTCCAAACTGTCACACGACATATGAGTAGGGTTCTCACTTAAGCAGAGAAAAAGTCTGTCACATAGAGAGCTTCTCTCTCTATAAACCAAAGAGAAATATAAGATTTTTTATGTTTTTATGAACACTGATATAACATGCTAGACCGGGTGCTCATCTTATAAGATCAAAACACATAAACTGTGTGAATTTAGTATTTTGAAAAATATTAAAATTTGTTAAATATGTTGAAAAATAGTAAAGGAGAAGAGAGAAATATTGGAAACGGAGAGAGATGTATGAATTGCCTCTTGTATATTGAGTGTATATAACAGTGACGGAACCACGTTGAGACTGTGGGGGCCATGGCCCCCTTGGTTTTTTTAATTTTTTTTTTTTGGGTGAATAAAAGAAGAGAAAAGTGAAAAGAAAAGATAAAGAAAAGAAGGAAAAGGAAGAGAGACGTAGAAAATAGAAGAAAATAGAAGAAAAAAGAGAGAAAAGTGAGAGAGTGAGATCATGGGTATGAGAGAGAGAAGATAAAGGTAACGGTTGATTATAAAATGTATTATTTGTTTATTATTAAGTATAATAATTTTATTGTCATTTAAGTTAATTTACTTGAATGCCTTAATGTTATTAAATTTATTTATAGATGATGAGAAAATTAACTACAATTGTTGACTTTTTTAAAAGAAAAAATACATAAAGTTCATAACCCAATGTTAGTAATACATCATCGCCAACTTCTGATATCTCAATTTCTAAAAATCTTTCTACAAAATTTCGAAAAGTTGATGTAAATAAAATTAATATTAGTTTATTGGAGCGTGATCCTGATTTGCATCTCCGAATAAAAATTCTCATTTACACTTCGGCCCCCCTCGATAAAAATTCCTAGTTTCGTCCCTGGTATATAATGTGTTACAGTAGTGTCTATAAATAAAAAGACTATGAGTAATCACCCAAAAATCTTAAACTAAATAAAGTAAAAAATAAACTCAAAAAAGAAACATAATAATATAAAATATAAAGTATTCTAACAAAATTAATAAAAATATTATTTCATAATATCGGCTTTCGCACTAGCGTGTTCAGAGTATATAAGTATTATATGGACATGTCCAATAACAATTGATAGGATAATGATAATATTAAAGCTTTTATAGTTTAAATAATTAAATTAAATAACTAATATTTTAGGGAAGAAATTGAAATTGAACACTTAATTTATAAATAAATATCATCTTTTTCATCTTTTATTACGTAATAATTAAGAAATTTATGCATTAATTAGGATAAATGATTTAGTTCAGATATTACGTACGTAGTGATTAATTAATTTATATTAAGATATTACATGATTTGAATAAAAAAAAAAATTGCCGGAAACATCATCATATATTTTTGATGTTTTGGTGTGAGAGAAAAAGCCGATACTGTGTATTAGCGTTAACTAGTCCTTTTTTTTAGGATTATATTTCCCTCATGAGTAAATGCATCATTTAAATTTATTAATTACAATTTTACATTCCAAAATTGAATCTTTAAGTATTTCGCAATTTTTAATTAAGTCCTTAGGTGTATTTCCCGTCCAATTTAATAATGCCCACTACGGGTGCATTTAAAATTATGATTTTATAACAAAAAATGCGCTTTAAAAATATAGAAAATTTGTATTTTAAATCATAAATAAGATTGTGTTTTTTTGAAACTGTATAATTTTAAATGCTAAATTACAATTTTCAATGCCAAATTATAATTTTATCAAAAATTTAATTTCATTTTTAACAATTACGTTTTTAAATCGCACATTTTAAAATTATTACTTTTAAAATCGCATTGCCAAACGAACCTTGAGTCGCATCACCATTTTTGTTACGTCACTTAAAAAAATGCAAGAAGCAAATTGAAATAACACGTTTACTTTTAGAGAGTAATATTTTTTTTTTGTTAATTTTTTTAAGAAAAATTAAAAAATAACTCAAAACACAAAAGACACACAAAACCTTCAAAATATTTTTTATCTTTATGTCAGAAATTTTTTTTTTCAAATAAAAAATACGCAATAATAACCATTAACAAACGAAACTATATATTTCCCGTTCGGATCCAGTCACCTTCTCAATAAAAGAAATAAAAAACAACTCAAAGGCAAAAAAATAAATAAATAAAGCGTTATTCATGATGTCTTTGCACATGCACCAACTACCAAGCACGCCACTTATTGATTAATCGCTAAAGCCACTTATCAATAATATATATATATATATTATATATATATGATATATATAATATATATTATATATATCAGAAAAAAAAAGAAAAGAAAAAAAAAAAGCATATATAGGTTGAAATGCGAATATACCCTGAGCCATGACCATCAATGGCTGACCTGATAGATCATAGCAGAGGAGGTAAGATGTAATTATTGGATGGAGAAGAATTTTAAAATGGACATTCTGACTCACCCTTACCACCCTCTGAAATTTAACATTTTTTTTTTTTTTTCTTATAACCATCTAGGTATGTATATACAGAAATATATTGAATAAATCTCTACTCATACGGAGGCCATCTTGAATACATTAATGCAGGTCGTAATATATTTTGTTATTTATTTTGAGGCCAAATGTGATTAATCATTTGAAACCTTCTTGACACCACGGTTTTCGTCCTTTTTTCTTTATAACACTTTTTCTTATCTCTTTATTTTTATTTGCAATACAAAAAAATTAACAAACAACCCAATTACAAAAACACTCGTAAGAACCCTTTTTTTCAAATAAAAAAAACAAAAACCACATTTCAAAAAGTATTAACAAATGGAGCATTTATCTTTTAAGGAGTTTAGCAATGACTTTCATTCAGCTTACCCAAAAAAAAAAAAAAAAACCTTTAATAGTGACCATCGTACGAAAGTCAACAAAAACATATATATCATTTTTCTTTTTCTTTTTGTATACTATTCTATAAACAATATTTAACAAATGGTACGTCATGCTATTTATTGGGCGTGATAAAAAAGTTGCTAATACGTGTGAGTGACCTATGAATGCATTGAATTTGTAGAGTTAGATTAATTAAGTATTATATAACGTCTAAGAGTATTATGTTTGACTTCTAAGTAGTGAGAAATGGTGGGTGACAAAAAACTCCCCACGAAGCATGCACTATGACTTCATGAAATACATTATGTACAGGTCAGAAGGGGAGTGACATTTAGATGCGGGTTTATATTAACAATTTCAAAAAGACGGCAGGTTGATTTGATTAAAAAAAAAAGGTTTAATCGGGGGGAGACATTCACCGGGTTTGCATTGCATAAACAACAAAAGAAACGAAACGCTTTGAAATTGGCGTTGGTGCATAGAAATGTTGTACTTACTCTTCCTATTATAATTTTATTTTTATACTTTTTAACAACTCTTTTAAAATTATTATTAATTTTGACATGAATTATGACTATATTTTGATCGAATAATAATTTTAAGAATCACGTTAAAAAATATAAAAATAAAAGTATGTAGCATTTCTAATGTTTAAAAAAAAAAAACAAAAAAAAAAAACCAATTTCAGAGCATTAATAATAGAAATGATACCAACATCCCAAACATGCCAAAACCAGTTGTCACCTCACCAATGGCAAGATATATAAGGAATAAAATAACGGTTGATTTTATTGATAATATATAAAGTAATTTCTTTAATTTTAATATTAAATTAATATCTATCTTTAGTGTACAAGATTCTTAAATATATTTTTTTAAATGTAAGTGAAAATCATATTTTCTGTTAATCTTATTAAAACTTATGTAAAACTCAAATGTTTTAAGAATAAATTCAAAAAAAAAAAAAAAAAACAGTAATGCTTAGAATTACACTTTTATCATATTACTATCTCACCTGATTGAGATTAGAGTGCAAATTGATTCTTGGTTTAATCCTTGTTAAAAAACTTTTTAAGAACTAATTAATAGTGTAGCGTCAACAAATTAATTTAATTGTGATATAGAATTGTAGTTTAGTAATGTTTTAAAAATCAAAGAAATTAAATGAGATGTCGCGAAACCACGTGGTTTTGCGGAGGAAAGGCAGGTGGTACTGATGAGCAGTGAGCACCAAAGGCAAGCGAAAGGCGAAAAGTGGCAATTGGCAAACCTAAAGGTCTTTTAAAGGTAATAGAAACCCGAACCTAACCCTGAGGTATAGGTGTGTGTCGCTCTCGGTTTCTACACGTATTCCAACCAACCAAGTTACCAACCAACCCCTCAAGCTCAGATTTCTCCGTCAACCCCACAGAATTTGGTTTGTTGGTTTTTTCTTTACCACGGATTCACCCTTTTCCTACCCACCTAATTATCACGGAAGTGGTTTTGAGAAACTTTTAGAAACGCCCACCTGCTTAGAACCAAAAAACAAAAAAGAAACGCCCACCAATTACCTTTTTCGGCCGGCGTTTTCTTGCTTACCATTTTTACCCTTCCATTATTGTACATTTCCTTGAGCCCCAAGCCTAGGCTCTCCAAAGCCCACCCACGCAAGAAAAAAGGGGTAAAAAAAAAAAAAAAAATCATGGGTGTATTATCTTTTCAAGAAAAAACGGCCAATAATAAGAATGAAAACAAAACAAAAAAAACCATCTACACTAGATGATTCCACACTTATAAGCACGAAGTCTGAAACTAAATAAAAAATCTAGATTAGTTAGTAATATTGGTCTAATATATTGCCTTGGACTTTTTATTTTTTGGTGAATATATTTGTTTATTGTTTACAACCATATTTTTCGATTGGCTCAATTGTAAAGTTAGGAGAATCCTCCAATTGTACTGATATTTACAATTCGGTGTGATATTTATTTTGTCGATCACTAAAATTTAGATTACTATCAATATAATATTTATTTTCATAAAATATGAATTGTCACAAGTGTATAAAGAGGTTGTATTAAAAAAATATTTTTGTTAATGAGTTTTGGGAATTTTTTTCTAACTTAAACAATATTTTGATATGACGTAAAAGTAAAAATAATTTTAAATTATTTTTATTTTAAGTTATTTGTTAATAATTTTATTTTAAAAACAGAAATCAGAATAAATTTATTTATTTATTCAACGCAATGCAAAGGGAAAGGAAAAAAAAAAAACCCGCGGACGTAGTACCCAAACATTTTTCTTTGTAAAAAAATATTCCTCAAATACATCACAGAACCCAGTTGGGGCCCTTGAAGAGAGCACTTCACAAGAACCGGCCCAAGGACAAAACCGTGAAAACAGCGTCGTGATCTCCTACGTTGCTTGCGGAAAAAGCCAAAATCGGGGGTAGCGACAATATCGATACCCACTTACCTTTCTCGGCCTCACCTGCATAAAAACCCTAACCTCCCACTCTTTTAAATCCGTCTTCGTCTCTCTCCAGACACTCATCTCTCTCTCTCTCTCTCTCTCTCTCTCTCTCTCTCTCTCAGAACACTCTCTTTCAGTCTCTGTTTATCAAACATGTCGGCTTTCAAGGGCAAATACCACGGTAGTTTTCTTTTTCTCGTATTTTCTTCGTATATGTTTCGTTTATCACCTGATTTGCATAGATCTGGAAATTGTGTTCGGTGCTATCGGTTTTTTTTTTGGTCAGGAATTGATACTGGCACGTTGTGTGCGTTTAGTAATTGTTGATAAACGCTTGTTAATTAAAGTCCCTTTCGTTACCGATTATCTAGATCTGGATCTTTCCCAGTTGATCTCAAGGCGCTAATAGCTCAGATCCGTTTGTGAAAATTGGAATTTTTTTTTTTGGTAATTTAATTTTTCTATGTGATCTTCCGTATGGTAGGGCTTTTGGTTAGGAAGTGATAAATCTAATATCGACTCCTAGCACAGAAGAATAGGTTTTGTTTTTACATCTCTTAATCAAGCTTAAAAGAATAAACCCTACATGAAAATTATGGTTCGGATTTCGTATTTTTTTTAAACAAATATCAGATCTGTTATTTTCGGAATTATGGGTTTTGGATCACAACGAATAAGAAAACAACCTTGGTTGTTGAAGATATATTTCATGTTACAATCCTCATTTTCTTATAGACCTGTTTGCCCATAAATATTTGTGATGTTTTGAGTTATATATCCCTAAAGAAGTTTTTGTTTGAAATCTGTAATTGCCCACTTTTATATATTGAAGAAGAAATTGTTGGAACCCAATATAGTTTCTATAGTATGGAATGATCCTAGTTATTTTTGTAGGACTAGAGCAATCGGATTAGGATCCTTTATATTTCTAGACTGTTTTGTAATTGGAAGGTTTAAATTTTATCTTGTCAACATTTTTCCCTCTACAGTTAAGGTAGATGTGAAATATGAATAATCGAATTAAAAATAATTGTTAGGATTTAAAAAATTTCACCGTTTGTGGGCAAACAATCATTGCATTTGAGCTATTTAGTGATTAAAGTTTGGCTGCCAACAAATTTAAGATAGATTCTTTATTCCCCAAATTTAATGTCACTTTTTTTGAAAGATCTGAGCAGATTTGAAATTCTGTAATGAGTAAGTTTTATCCTTGGGCATTGTGTTATCCCATAAATATTTTCCTCTCTCTCTAAGTATTTCACCTTTTTTTTAAAAAAAAAAAATTGGAAAAGTTTTGTTTTATTTAGTCATAAATGGTTTAATGACTTTTGCGTGCTTTTCAGATGAGCTCATTGCCAATGCTGCATACATTGGTACCCCTGGAAAGGGTATCCTTGCTGCTGACGAGTCAACTGGCACAATCGGCAAGCGTCTTTCAAGCATTAATGTTGAGAATGTAGAGGAGAACAGGCGTGCCCTCCGCGAGCTTCTCTTCACAGCACCTAATGCCCTCCAATACCTCAGTGGTGTAATTCTCTTTGAGGAAACTCTGTATCAGAAGACAGCCTCAGGTGTTGTGATCAAATCTGTATTGATTAGTCTGAATGCTTTTAATATTTCTTTTAAGATTCTTATGGTAAAAGGATATGTTGCTACTCATTTACTATCATTGCATAGTCTAAGTTGTGTGTCCAACTTCATTTCCAGGTTTTAGTTCAATATGTTGAAATTACTAGATTTTGAAAGGCCTGGCAGAAGTTTACACTTTTTAAGCCTTTTGGGACTGTTTCTTTCTCCTGATAATATATAATCTTTACTTTTATACCTTGCAGGTCAACTCTTTGCTGAGCTTTTGAAGGAAAATGGCGTTCTCCCTGGTATCAAGGTTGACAAGGGCACCGTTGTGCTTGCTGGCACTAATGGTGAGACCACCACCCAGGGTCTTGATGGCCTTGCACAGCGTTGCCAGAAGTATTATGAAGCTGGAGCTCGGTTTGCCAAATGGCGTGCTGTGCTCAATATTGGTCCAAATGAGCCATCTCAGCTGTCCATCAACGAAAATGCCAATGGATTGGCCCGATATGCTATCATCTGCCAGGAGAATGGCCTGGTCCCCATCGTTGAGCCTGAGATCCTGGTAGATGGATCCCATAGTATTGAAAAGTGTGCTGACGTGACTGAACGTGTTCTTGCTGCTTGCTACAAGGCTCTAAATGATCACCATGTCCTGCTTGAGGGAACTTTGTTGAAACCCAACATGGTTACCCCTGGATCTGATGCACCAAAGGTTGCACCAGAAGTGGTTGCTGAGCACACTGTTAGGGCTCTACTGCGAACTGTCCCCGCTGCTGTTCCTGCTGTTGTGTTCTTGTCTGGAGGTCAGAGTGAGGAGGAGGCAACCATGAACCTTAATGCAATGAACAAACTCAAGGGAAAGAAGCCATGGACTCTTTCCTTCTCCTTTGGGCGAGCCCTTCAGTCGAGCACTCTCAAGGCATGGGGAGGAAAGCTAGAAAATGTTGCCAAGGCCCAGGCTGCACTACTTGCAAGGGCGAAGGCGAACTCAGAGGCAACTCTTGGAATTTACAAGGGTGATGCACAACTGGGTGAGGGTGCCTCGGAGAGCCTTCACGTTAAGGGCTACAAGTACTGAGGAAATATAGCTTCCTAGTGGTTGTTTGTGTTTTGTTTTTGAGACTTGATGGCGGTATTGGTACAAGTTTGTCCTTTTCTCAGCCATTGAGTACGGACAATTTTTCAATGTTCTTTCTTTTGCTATCTCAGTTATAGTAGGACGGTGGTAGAGTAATAAAGCTCAAGTCGTTGGCATTGTGAGCTTGGGTTTTTTTTTCGGTTGAGAACTGCTGATATTTCTCTGATCTTTTGAAACCAAGTATTTAAGAATTAATGACTGTCGTTCCATATTGCAATTTACTCATAATGGGATTTCTGGCTCTGGTGGATTGATTTCATAGCTTGTCTATTGTGGTCGTTCCTCTGCAAATTATATTTATGCCTCCATCATGCTTTACATCGGAATTCTTGTGGTTGAAGTTAGGTCTTAAAAAAGAAAATTGTTTTCTTCACATGAACTCTTTTACTCTGACGGACCGGAGGTAGCAGGTGGGTAGATGTCCACGTGTAAATCCACCTGTAGTCTGCTGTAGATGAGGGTTGGTTTACATGTTCGCTGAACCCTCACTCGTTCCCTCGTTTACCCCCCAACCCCCCATAGTTTGACTTACTCTTTCTGCTCTGACTAGTCTTCTCAGTTCTCACCTCTCTGTGACTCCATTGATTCAATTGTTGGAACTCTGCGATCACAGTTTTATTTTTATTTTATTTTTTCAAATTGGTAAGATTAAGTTTCATTAAATATAGAAGCAAGATTCATTGATGTAGGAAGTCCCAATAAACTAGAAATGGGTCAAGTAAATGATCAAGTCTAATAGTTTTTGGCTCACCGATCATGAAAAGGGCCTAAGAAAAAGCGGTTTTTGTAGCAAAAGTCCAAGAAGTAAGGGCTCTATTGGACTTGAGTGGACCTTTGTGAGGCCTAAAGAAGGTTTTGGTAAACGGTATCACCATTTTCAATTAAATTTATGAACAAATTAACGGAGTCTCATCAATCGTAACACTAACTCATTTTGACCTGACGAAATGCTTCACCCTTTAGCCTTATAGAGCACAATAATAATACACTACAAAAAAAACTATGTCAGGAATTGAAAAGGTATTTAACCCTTGGGGGTTTGGCCCCTCGTGAGTCAATCCAACGTTAGAATATTTTAATTCTTTTAACATTGGGTTATCTAAGGGTAGATTGGGAGTGTCATAAATCTTCAAAGAAAAAACTATCTCAGGAACCAATATTTCCAAATATATATCTCCTATTTACTTCTTGATTTTATTATGGTATTATTAAGATGTTATTCTCATTACTAGCATGATATTATGATATGATTCTCATTAGAAGCACAATTAGTTATGACTCTTTCTATTTAAGCTTTGTAGATGATGTATGGACAATTCACAGAAACTAAATAAAATTGCCTAAGGTATTTGGATATGGATTCCTTTGAAGTGATCATTTGGAAGCAGATTCTCGATTTATCTCTTTATTTCTTTTATTTAAGGAAAAATCATATTTAATACTTAAGTTTTCATCTAATTTGAATTTATTCCTTAGGTTTTCAATTTTTAGAATAAAATCTTTAAACTCAAGTTTTGAAATTGGTCTCTTTATCACTTTACCGTTAAATTAACGATTTTTTATTTGTCACGTGTATCTCATTTGACATGCCAAGGTCTATATCAACGTCAAAGTTAATGGTTTTTCATTTAATGCTACAAATTTAAAAGATTAAGATGGCAAAAAAGATGATTTTTGTTTTTGAAGTTGGGTCTTTTGTTTTTGTTTTTGTTTTTGTTTTTGTTTTTTTTTTTTTTTTTTTTTTTTTTTTTTTATATAGATGAATTGTTACTTAATGATATGATATTGATATCAAGTGTTGATATGAATATTAGCATGTAAATTAAGACACAAATGATATATAACAAACTATTCATTTTGATGAAAAAATGATAAAGAGACCTATTTAAAATCTAGATAAAACTTAAGGACTGTACTCTTAAAATTAGAAACCAAAAAATTAAATTCAAATCATTTAAAAATTTAAGGACTAAATATAATTTTTTCTTTTATTTTATAATTTTCAGGCAATAAAAACCCGGGGGTTCTATCAAAATCCCAAGAAAAGAAGAAACAATGTGAAAGAGAAGTCAAGGACAAAAGAGTGCCTCATAGCATGCAAAAGGGAAGTAAAAAGATTCAAAAGAAGGTAATTTTACGAAAAGATGTTTTTGAAGGATAGTTTACGAAATAAATATTTTCCAGTAAAACGTTCACAAAAAAAAAAAGAAAAGAAAAAAGAAAAAAGATATTCTAATGCCCAGAAAGCATCAACAGTTATAAAAAAGCATCAACCAAATATTCCAGCGCTTATTTTCTGGCGCATACGGGTGCTTGTGCGTGTTACTACAATGAGTGTCATCAAAAAATGAGTGTCATCAAATTTTTATTGTTACTACAATAAGACGGTGAATAATAAATTAAAAAGAATAACTTCAATAAGGTTATGGTACAAACCCTGACTTTTGTACCCACCAATAAACAAGTGACACATAAATATATCACACTAAATCAACGACTGAAATCCGTTGCCCATGCCGCCGGTAAGACCTCTCTTTCTCTCGTTCAAGATCCCAAAATATATCTTGAGAGAGAGAGGTTGAACTTATCGATGGAGTGGCTAAAAGCAAAACTGGTGGCTTAGGAAGCGATGGAACCAGTGATGTGGGCAGCGATGGAACCAGTGGTGTGGGCAGCGGTGGTGTGGGCAGCAGCAAATCTCAAAGCTTCCGATGCTGTTGGTCTCCTGAACAAGGAAAGGAGATTTTTGGCGGCTCACGGCGTGGGTGGTAGCTGTTCGTCTTTGGTTCGCTAGTAAGTTCAACCTCTTTCTCTCTCCCTGTTCAAGATCCCAAAACATATCTTGAGAGTGGGTTTTTTTGGGCAGTGGTGGTGGGGTATTTTTGGCTAGTGGTGGTGGTAGCGTTGGCGTTTGGCTTGGGTTGCTATGACGGTGTCTGTTTGTCTCTCAAGAGAGTTGAGAGAGTCTGATAGATAAGTGAGAGAGAGGAAACTTTTTTCCGTTCATGAGGGATTGAGGAGGGGAGATCTGGTGTTTTGGTAGCATTTTTTTTTTTTTGTTCTAAGCTGATGTGTAAGTCTCTTATTGAAAAACACAAAATGCTTAGTTTGTGCCAAGACTATATAAAAGTTGCTCTCTTAATTAAATGCCTACAATTTGCCAAAGTATTACTAGTGATGAAAAAACATCATTTGTATTTAATTAAAAAAAATTGTTTACATTTAACGTTGATGAGTACAGCAAATTCCAATCATTTAGCACACACTATTAAAAAGAGAAATAAAATTGCTTAAACTACCTTCATATATATTGTCAATATGAGCAATGATATACATCACACCAGTGTGATTGAACAGTAATTACACTAGTGTACAATACAAGCAATTTTTTTTTTTTTAAAAAAAAATTGCACACCAATGTGATTACTATTCAATCACATTGGTGTGATGTTTATTTTTACTATGTCAATATAAGCTACATAATATACTCCAAACAATATATATACATATTTATGTTTTGAAAAAAAAGAACTCAAGGTATATTAAACATACTTATAAATAGATGTAGAGCTAACTTTTTACTTAATATAATAATAATAAAAAAAATAGTGGTCGTAAGATTTCCTCAACGTAGGATGGGTGACCGTACATCCACCTCTATTTATTTATTTATTTTTGTTGGGGGGGGGGGGGGGGGTTTACACTACTACCCCTATCTTGTTGTTGTGGTCACATGGTCACTTCTAGCTAGACCAGAGGTGGTGGCTTCATAGTCACCTCTATTTCGTTAGCGTGGTCGTGTACCACTTTTGTTTGTCTCTCTCTTTCATTCTCTTTTTTTTTTGTCCTTTTTGTTTTCCTAAAAAATTAAGTTTTTTTTTTCTCAAAATGTTTTTATAAGAGGGTGTGAAAAAATTTCTAAAAAGTCTATCGTGTTTTATATTTTGAAAATTATTTTGTGTTTTGTTTTTTAAAAGAGTTTTATGTTTTGAAAAATGAATTATTTGTTAAATGTTTTAATAAAAGTGTGTGTTTTTTTTAAAAAATTTTAAAATAAAGATTTTTTTTAAACCGTTACCAAACACAGCCCAATGAATTAAGGAAAACTATAAGGATGTTGCTAATTAGGCCAACAGGGCATGAGGGGGGGAAAGTGGAAATAGACTTAATTATTGATCACAAAATCTGACAGCAAAGTTTTTTACGGTCGTCTCTTTGAAAAAAAAAAAAAAAGGTCAAATAGAAGCACCTTCGTGCCAAATAGGTGGGCTTAACCTTCTTTTGTCTATTTTGTTCATTGGGCTCGGCCCAGAATCTTTTTTTTTTTTTCATTCCTATATTGCGACGTCGTTTCCTCAAATACGAGGCCACGACATAAAAGTCTCAGAAAAAAAAGGCCATCAAGTAAACGCTCTACAAGGAGTTAACGCAGAAATCATAGGCCGACAAGAAAATTATAAAATGGGCTTTGTAGTCGAAATAAAGTGAAACCTCTTTTGTCTAAAAAATAGTGAATCCGTGATAAATAAGGACAATAAATGAAATGGAAAGGATCCATAAATTGAGGGTAGAATTATCAAATTTTAAAATTTGTAATTAGACAATTTTACACCTTAATTTACATTGAAATTGGACAATTGTACCCTTCAATTTATACTAATTAGATCTAATTATTTCATTTGAAATAAAGAGAATCATTTTTAAATAAAATAAACACTTAAAAAAGAAAAACAAAAAAAAAACCGAGTATTATTTTATAGTCTAAATTAGAGTTAACAGATCTAATACTATATTTATTGTCATATGATAAATATATCGTCATGTCATGTCATTTTTAAATAACATGTTACTATATACACATTTATATGCAACAAAATAAAATTTAAACTGTAAAGTATTATAACCCAATAATAACCTTTCCCTCCAATTTATTTATTTAGTTTTCGTTATTTGTCCTCATTTGTTTTTAGGAACACTTATATTTAGCTCTTAGGTTTTTATTTGATTTATACTTAGTCCTTAAATTTTCAATTTCAAGAAAAAATCTTTTAGTTTTGTCTATGTTTCAAATAAATCATATCCCTTTATTATTTTTTCATCAATGTTAATGGCTTGCCATTTGCTATGTGTGTCTCACTTAATACCTCAATGTCCTATTCAGCACCCTAATATCAATGCTATGTCATCCATAAGAGAAAAAAAAAAAGAGAACCAACTCTTTCTGTTTGGTTAGTAGTAGGAAAGTTCGGAAAAAAGAAGAAGTAAGAAATCAACATTTTTGGTCATCAAATTGGAGCTGTGGACCCAGGGTTAAGGGTTGTTATTGATCTATTGGTTCATCAAGGTTCTTACATTTCTAGGCTTTATTTAGTTTGTTGCATTTTAAGCCAGATTGTCGTTTTTTTAGTGTTTGGGGTTTGTTTTTGTTGGAAACTCATCTGGATTCTTAAAATTCTAGGCTTTATTCAACACTCCTTGAGGTGTTTGTTGTAAATAGCTTAATGTGGGTATTTGAACTCTTTTGTGGAATATCAATTAAAGGATTTTTTTTTTTTTTTAAAAAAAAAACCTCTTGCTTCAAGACTTCAAGTCATCAAAATCTTCCTCTTAGCATACAAATTACGGTGAAATATTTTGGGGGCACAAACTATTTGAGCTGATGATATTATCTCATTCACCATTGTTTCTGGCCAAAGGAGGTTCACTTGATTGGTTGGGTCTTTTGTTTTTATTTTTTATTTTTATTTTTGTTTTTATTTTTTTTCTTTTCGTTTCTTGTCTTTTCTTTTTGCCTATGCATGAATAACAAGGCACTTGCTGACATGACATTGATATTAGGGTGCTAATTTGGACTTTGACATGTCAAAGTAAGACAAACGTAGCAGATGACAACTGCCAATTTTGACGAAAAAGTGACAGAAAAATTTATTTGAAATTTGGGTAAAACTTAAGAATTTTATTCTTGAAATTTGAAGCCCAATTATTAAATTCAAATCAAACGAAAACTTAAGGGCTAATTATGATTTTTTCCTTAGAATATCATTTCTCCTTATTAAGAGCACTTATTATATAGAATATCATTTTCTATTCCCAAATCAACTCCGTTGACATTGCATGTTCAATTCACCTTCAGATTAATATTAATTGAAAAGAAAAAAATAAAATAAATCAAATGTGAATTGAGTATGTCACTTCGACTTAATATGCTGGGAAGAATACAAAATATTATTTCTTCTTATTATATCATTAGTCGACTTATTTGATTAATGCCATGAGATTGAATGCATATTTGACTTTTTACCCAACAAATACATGGTTCTTGCCGGTGAGATCGTATATTGAGGGTTTTCCCGCCTCGAAAAGATTCTATCTCATTAAAAACTAATAAGGAGTAAATTTAAGATGAGAAAATTCAATTTTCTTTTTAGGATGGTAGATGAGGTATTGATGGTTACCGTTTATGGCCAAAAGTATTTAAAGCAGTGGCAGTTTTTTAGTTAATTTGGGGATACCATACAAAGAATGGTATGGCACTTTTCATGTATGTTAGCTCAGTTACCAGTCAAATCAATGGTGGCATCGCGAAAAAGCCGATCCCACTGGAATTTCATTTTTCCAGAATTCATATATATATATATATATAAATTTCGTTTGCAGGCCTTGGGACAAGGAAGCAGCTGGGTTCAGAATTCAGGATTCAGGAAAGAGGTAGCTAGGGGGGGAAGAGAGAGATATACAAAAAGCTGCAGGAAAAGAAAGGTCTGGTACTTTTGAAACACAGTGATAATGACTGTAATGTCTTTCTCTGTTGTTTGGGTGGGAAGCTTCTTTACTCCTTCCTAAGTACGGGCAGTGCCTGTCGAGGAGTGTGATGCATGCATTGCATTGACACATAAATAATAGACTTATGCATGAAGAGTACCGTCACGCTTGTTATGGAAGAAAGAGTAAGCTTCCAGCAAACTCCATCCATCCCATCTCTTCCATCTCTTTTTTCTGTCCAATAGTGCCAAAAATGTCTCACCCCCCACTTTCCATCCCCATGTTCAAATTTCAAAGGATGCTTCTTAATTTGCGTACGTACCCTTTTTTTTTTTTTGAAAAAAATAGCTTGTCAGTGGTTCACGACAATACAATTTGGATAGAAGTCCCTTGCAATTATTTGAGTACTCCCGCAATGGATACATAACTTTGAAAAGGTTCTCGATAAGATTTACTTAATTATCCGAATAGGTGTTCGGACAGTCTCTCACAAAATCATAAGAAATTAAATCCAAACAACATAAATCCCCATTTTTTTTTTTAATAAAAGAATATATATATCACTTCCACGTATTAGTATCAATATTCATGAAGACTAGCACGGTTGGACTAGTGAAGCTCAATATTCTCATGGCGTATATATAAATTAGGTATTTAAGGAGAATGTAAACTAGTATTTATTAGGTTAACTTCCTTGATAATTTCTCTAATTATTTACACATAATGGTATAAGCCCTAAGATCACATGATTGCATATATAAGAGAATGGCTAATGTTTGGTCAATCCCTTTAATTATATTCAAGCGCAACTTTCACAAACTAATGCAACATGTATTGCATATTTACTTATTCCAACAAAAAAAAAAAAATATTATATATTTGCGAATTGCAAGATGATATCTTCATGGTGAAATAGCTTTGGTATTCTTTCTTGCTTGATTGCTTAAAATCACTCCCAAGATTGTCAATTAAAGAGCGACCATCCACACGTAATGTAAATATGAAGGTGATCACGTCCTTAATTTCGAGGTGATCAATCGGAAAATTCAAAATTCCTCTATTTATTTTCCCAGCCGTAGATGTACTTCAATTCGGGATTATCACAAACAAAGTCTATACATCCAAATGGCTTCTTGTCAATCTACATAGTCTCTAATGTTGAAATATATATATATCTATATATCTTCCTTGTTGCTCTCAACAAAATAACTAAATAGCTATTTTTTATATACTAAGATTCTAGCTTACAATTCGAGATCTTTGTTATTATATCTTTATCTTATCTTTGAGTGGAGTGAGATTCCTTACAATTCGAGATCTTTGTTGTTACATTTTTCTCTTATCTTTGAACAGAGTAAGATTCCTTACAATTCGAGATCTTTGTTATTATATCTTTTTCTTATCTTTGATAGCACGGGATATGTGAGAGGGGATTTCTTGCCTGAGCAGGAGGCCCTCTTGGGGCTCAGACAGGGTCCATCTCACAGTCCCCTGTTATTACGCGTGCCTCCTCCTCTTCGAGCAAGAAATGACAGGGGATATGAATCATTTTTTTTTTCTTGGTAATCTGATGCCTTGTCGTTAGTTGTGGTGGAAAGAATATTTTTCCACAAGAATAGTTGGAAAATAAAAGTAGTAATTAAACATATAACAAGACAAAGTACTTGAGACATTTTGTTCATACGCTGATGCTAGCTAGCTAGCTGTAGCATATATATATATATATATAAATGTACACGAGTACTGCTTGAAGATGCACACTTTGAGATCTCATGATCATAATCTTTAATAATTAACGTGTTAATTAAGTAGCACCTCATCCTTCCTAGCTAATTTCGAATAGAGCACCCTCAAAGAAATTAAGACATCGATCCACGTGCAAAAATTACTCAAGAGCAGAAATTAGATGGAACAAATTAATTAAGGAGCTACAATAATAATAATACCAAATTGCATGCATAAAAGGGAAATTTAGCACAAAATTAAAAGGAAATTAAAACTTACAGAAACGTACGTTGTGATCATCGATGATGATAACTCAACACTTTGAGCAAACATCGAAACCTCAGTTACCAAATAAAACTGATAATTAAAACACAAACCCCATTATTTTAATCTTAAATATTATCCTAAGTTGTAACACCTATACAGAAATCCTCATCAGTCAGTTCTTTCCTTAATCCCTTACATATCGTAATTATTTCCCAATATTTTACCAGAGGATGCATTAATTAATTTCAAATCTCTTACCTCTTAAACGAGTCAACTACCGTTCCCGCCCACCAAAGTTCCTCTCCTCCTGATTACAACAACAACGACTTAACAAACTACTGGCCGTTGTGGTCGCCCTTGTTGAGTTTTAGACCATAATTTTCCCACAAATTCTCCCCATCGCCCATCAAGAAGGGAAAGGCGCAGCTGTCGTGCACAGAGTTTGCGGCATTGGAATTGGAAGGGGAAGAAGTAGTGCCATCGTTATTCCCTTGTAGTCTAATTACCGTCTCCGGCTCGTGTTCGCTGATTTCGCAGAAGGCTCCGCCGGCATGGTTGTAGAGGGTCGACGGCGACTGATGATCATGAGTAGTGCTATTCTGAAAGTAATTTCCGCAGCTTCTTGAATTCTCCTTTCGCTTCTTGTTAGTCGTCGTCGTCTTTCTCGGATAATTATTGATGCTGTCCCATTTGTCTTTATACATCAAAGAACTTCTATCATATCCCAAACAAGCCATCTTTCCGGCTATTTCCTCCCACAGAACCTCTTCCGAACACCCACCTTGCCGGAATCTTAAATCCATGGCCGTTCTCAACTGTATTAGCCTCGTAATCTCAGACTCGGGCCAGCTTTGATCACCTTTCCCACCATTGTTTAGTATTTCACTTCCATCCTCATTCTGGTTTTCGCTGTGATTTTGAATTTCTGGAGCCTTTATTTCGCTTCCAGTTAGTTTTTGCAAAGCCTCCATTAAAGCGGAATCTCTAGCTTCAATCCAAGCCCGCTCTTTAGCCCAAAATTTGTGCTCCCTTTCTATCCTCGCCGCCTCTTGCTTCCTCCATTCTTCCTCTCTTATCATCCTCTCTTGTTCTTTCTGTTCAAGGCCTTTCATCAGCTTCTCCAACCACGCCTCTTGTTTCTCCATCAAATTCCTCATCTGGGAATCAATGAAGTCCTTTATCTTCGCCTTCCAGCCTCTTCCACCTTTTGATCTCCTCCTCCTGATCTTCTCTATCGAATCATTCTCCGCCACCAGAGCTGCCGGGGTGCTAAGATCATTGCCGTCGGAGGAAGAGGTGTCGTACTGATCAGAGGAATTAGAGAGGCTAAGGCTATCGCAATGCTTTTGAGATTGAAAGCCCTCTTGGTTTGCTTGAGTGGTGGTATGAATTAATCGTAGACTGTTTCCGGGAAAATGAGTTTCTGGGATGATCACTGAGGCGGTTGTATTGCTGGTTTCTCCATAGAGAGCTTCGAGCTGGCGAAAGAACCTGTAGTGCTTACCATCTTGTCTCCCAGCCTTACCTTCCTTGGTTTTCTTGTAATATTTGTACAAGTTTTCAAACTTCTCCCTGCATTTCTTCCCACTTCTTTGGTACCCATGTTCCTCAGACATGATCCTGAAGCAAAAAAAAAAAAAAATGTTGAAAAGAGAACAAAAATTAAAACAAAAAAGCGAGTTAAAATTTCTATAAGAAAATGCATGATGATAGGCCAGAGGGAACCCTAGATATTGCATTGTAAAAAAGAAAAAAGAATATAAAATAGAACAACCCATATATCAAAGTTCATATGCTTTAATTTCCTTGCTGAGAAATTACAGTAATTACAGTTGTAGCTACAAAATGCCTTTTCTTTATCAGATATAACCAGTTGTGGGTACTTAGGCAGGCCAAGGGTCGGTCACAATTTTAGCAACAAAAAGGGTAAAACGTGTATTTAAAAGAAGGGTACACATTTTCAAAAACAGATAATGAGTCAGTGAAAGAGCCATTCTAACGATCAGCCATTAATTTTTCTGATACGAAACTTGGGAATTGATTATTGTCTCCAAATTATCCAACTTCATACATACATAGCGTATCCATTTTCTAACTTCAAACCGGTTCACAAAGACATAAATCCCTTCCAAACTACTCAAATATATATAACAGCTAAACACTCACAAAAAAAAAAAATATATATATATAACAGGCTTAACAGCTAAACAGTAGGAGCAGTAATCCTTCATCATCAATGTTAGAATATATTCTGATATTTGTCTTATTTTATTTTCTTGCATAGGTTGATAAGTTTTAATGATAAAGAAAGAGAGGTGGAGGAGGTGGAGGAGGAGGAGGAGGAGGAGGAGGAGGGGGGGTGGTTAGGGCAGATAATATACCTGGAAACTTCATCCCACAAGGGGCCCTTTTGATTGGCCTCTTTGAACTTAGGATCAAGGCGAGATCTGACCTCAAGAAGAGTGAGAGTCTCTTGTCGGGGCCATCTTCCGGTGCCGCCATCGGGTCCCAAGCAACCAGTGTCGGCCTCAAACCCACTGAGGGAAGGAGTGGAAGCAGAAGTGGTGAGAGTAATGGTGGGAGTAGTGGCAGCAGTAGAAGCAGAATCAGAGCGAAAATCATGAAGTGGACGGGGAAGCATCTCAGACCCAACTTGATGACGACCGACCATCATCATGTCGTAGTGGTGGCTGGGCGGGAAGTTTCGGTGGTGGGTAGAGAAGAGCTCTGGCGGCGGCTGTGGGATAGTCGGCAAATGGGACCTACCGTTCATAAGCTGCCTGAGATCGGGCATGCCATATTGATCCTCCATTTCCATGGGGTTTGAAATATGAGAAAAACAAAAAGAAAAAAAAGGGCTATGGAGAAAGATAAAGGTAGTGAGAGATAGAGAGAGAGAGAGAGAGGGGGAAGCAGAGCGGAGCGGCAGACTCGGATCGTGTCGTCCACGAAAAAGCTCGAATTTATGCACAGGACAATGGTCCCATCTCTGCGTCTAAGTGTAAGTAATGTGTAACTCTCTCTCTCTCTTTTGAAATGGGTTTCCTCGTTCTGTGTAGGGTCTTTGCTCAGTACAGAGACTTTTTTTTTTTTTTTTTTCTATTCCAGTACAGAGACATTGAGAGTGAGTTTTTTCTTCTTTTTTTAATAAAATTTTGTAGGGGGTGTTGTTTGGACAAAAAGAATTAAAGATAACAATTAGTGTCGAGATAAAGATAAAGATAAAATTTAATATAAGTTAATCTTAATTAAACGGATTAATTTGGTTAAATTTTTTAATTCTAATTTGTTAATTTTGTGTTGTGTTTGTAAGTCATATAAAAAATTGTCAACTTTATTTCTCATGTCGGATTCTGATTGTTAGGGGTGTACATGCGGGCGAATATTAACCGCTAGGTTATGTTTACCAAAATGACGTTGTTCTACAAGATAATGTGAAATTAATATATTTTTAAAATATTAAGGCATTAAGGCTTAAAAGGAAATTAAAATAAGTTCCAAAAACACTAAAAATTGGCTCAAATTATTTTTTAAAAGACTAAAATAGGATAAAAAAAGTCAATTATCTAATATACGGATAGCGGATAATAACCAAGTAGGTACAGTTAGTAAAAATATAATGCAGATGCAAATATTTAAAAGTGATATCTGCATTTTGTGGATGGGGCTGGGAATATTTCAAATAACTACATCCGCATGTACACATGTATTGATTGTGTCGAGATATGTGTATAAAATTATATAATTTAAATGAGTAATTATATATATTCAATCTTTATGTTTATTTTGTGTCTACTATAATTGATATGACTTTTAAAATCACCATTAAATTTTTGATAAATCGTTATTAACTTTTGATCTAATAGTAATTTTAAAAGTCATTAATTTTAATAAACACACAAAATAAACATTAAATTAACATATATCATTATTTAATTTAAATATATTCTAACTCATTTAATTAAACATATCAATCACCTTAAACTTAACTCCTAATTCTCTTATCAAATTCGCCCGACGGCTAAAAAATTGTAAGCTTTAAGCAGAATACGAGTGAAGGAAAGCAAACAAATACGCAATAACAGTAACAGTAATAAGGGGCTAGTTAATGAGAGACACGTGGGGAGATGCAAGACGATGAAGGGAGTACAGACCATATGTGCCCTGCTGACGCATGGACAGTGCCTAGGATCCTGCCTTTTGACCGTCTCCCTCCGACGACAGCGTGTGTGAAGAGGAGTAAACTAACTCAGCTTGTTCATCAATAACTTGCATAGATTTGACTTGAGTTTGTTTCATTTAATAAATACATGAATTAAACTTGAATAATAATTTCAATTCGATTGTTGAATGAATCAAATTTATATAAACTCCACCAAATTAGGTTTTGATTCGTGAATTACTTATATAAGAACTCGATTCAATATTCATGTCACACACACACACACACACACACACACACACACACACACACACACACATATATATATATATATATATATATATATATATATATATCAAAGCCCTTTATAATTAAAGACTATGCCATAATATTTATTAAAAATATTAAAAGTACGGATATCATTATAAGAAGATGATCCATAGTTACACACACTCATATATATATCTAAATTTCCTTTATCAAATAGTACTGTCAATTTTCTAAATTAAGAAAAAGAATGTATATCAGGTGGCCCATTATCACTCAAAACTAGTTTTGGAATCCAAACCCATGACCCAATTCTCTAAGACACAAAGCTACAAAAAGATCAAAAAGAGCCACCTAATTTTTGGTCCTTGCTGTTTTCCTCTCTCTCTCTCTCTCTCTTGTTGCTTGTCTAGCTCTCTCTCTTTCTCTCTCGTGGGTGTAGCTTTTGAGAGGGATAGTGAAGGCGCAACCGAGGCTTAAATTAGTGAGCTCGAGGATCCCCTATGATTGTTGACACCTTTCTAGATTTGGTACAAAAATCCCTAAAGCAAGTCAAATTGGAGCACTTGCAATCGATAAACTTTTTTTTTTTTTTTTTTAAAAAAAGAGATGAATGAATAACTTTATTAACAAAACAAGTCCAACAAACCATAATTGAGCTACCCATACTAGCTAACCAACAAACCCCTAAACAACAATAAATTTACATATCAACTACTAACAAAAGGACTTACTAAGAAGACCTCAATTCTTACACACAAGAATATATATATATATACACTTATGAGTAGAAGTAATCCGAATTCGAATCTCTCAACAAATTTTTAGAAGAATCTTTTCTTCCGTAAGTAAGTGCGCACCATCAAAATTAATTTTGAACAATCAACCAAAGAATAAAAACTTGGCGTGGGACAGCAAGAAAAAACCAAACTAATTTCCACCAAAAAACAGGAACCCTTTATCTCAAATATATTCCCAGGATTCGGTGTAGTGATGCTTACCTGTTTTAGCAATGCTCCAAACGGCCTTATCAGAGTTACCCAAATGCACTAAAGGGAGTTGACTTTGAATGCAAATTAAGAAATCTAATCTTGTAGGAGGCAAACACTAGATTTGATCATAGATGACAGTGGAGAGCTTGGTATGAACATGACTACTAGCATTATAGATGGTTCTATACCCGTATTTATCAACAAGGACACCATTCGGATGCCACAAATTTTTTTTGTCACCAATATCAACTTGGAACCGAATAAAGTTCCTAACTAAACTCCTCACTTATCCAAGCCACCCATAAAGATTTAGCCTTCACAAAAAGTTCCAAATGTTTGTAACATTGAGGCCTTATTCCAAACTTCGATATTCTTAAGACCCATCTCTCCCTCCCTTTATAGAACATAGATATCTTCCCAATCAACATTGGCACGAGCAGAATGAGTGCCACTCCTACCCTAGAGAAATCTATTAAATTTCTATGCAAGAAGTTTCAAAATTTTTTTTAGGGAAATAAACTTAAGACGAGTATCCAATTACTTAAAGAAGAGGTAAAGGTGAAAGGGTTTGTTGGTTTGATGTCGGCTTCCAAGGTGTTGGAATAAGTGGCTTATATTCTCTTAGACATAGAGAGTAATCTGTGGATGGTCGAGTTATCTTCGCATAGCAGAGTGGAGTGAACGGAGCGGAGCGAAGTGAACGGTATGGTACGGAGTATTTTGGGGTTTTCCAATAAGCGTCTGTACAATTAAGATTTTTTTTAAATAAATATGTTATGATGTAACCCTAAGATATTGAATAGTAAAATATAGCTGCATTCTCCCTATAAACGTAGGCACGTTGTCGAACCACGTAAATTTTTGTCTTGATTTTCTCTTTCTATCTCTTTTTTGATTCTATATTATTCATCTTTGTTGTGCACGATAACAACACAAGGCAATACTTGACTAGAATATGAAATTGTAAATTTAATCATTTAAGTAATATTTTAACACACCATCTCATGCATGGTTGAAACTCGCTCTTAATAAGTGAGATCCAACACGTAAAATATCTAATTAAATCAATACTTATCCTAAAAATTTAAGTTAATAAAAAAATAAATTTAATCATTTAATTAAAATTCTAAAATAAGAGAAATTTAGAGTGAAAAACGACTAAAGATTATATCAAATTATTTACAAACACTAAAAAAATCTAAGCAAATGCTTGACCTTGAATAGATGAAGTACCTAAACATGTCTACGAATTATCTGTTCGAGTAATTTTCTTCATCGTACTATTTTCTGAAAACATAATGTCATGAATAAAGTGACGTTTAACATCAACATGCTTCACCCTATCATGATACATTTAATTTTTTTTGTCATATCGATAGCACTTTGGTTATCACAAGACATAACATTCATTACGATATGTCCCTATCACATACTCTACCTCCATTTTTTTTTTTTAAATTTTTTTTTTTTTACGAGAACATACTCTACCTTTCTAGTAGGCAAAACTTCCATAAAATATAAATTAAATACACTTCCAACCACTAGTGTACAATCAAAGAAAGTGAACAAGATTCTGTAAAAATCTCATTCCTTTTAAGATCACTAACATATACAATCGGATCATAAGCTGTTATTTTACCTAAACTTAATTGGTGTTAAGAGAGATAAACTCGAATTTTTATAAACCTTGACATCGCGTCCAGCGGGCCTATTTCTAGAGCAATTACAAGGAGTGGAATTGTGTCCCAACGCTTTCTCCCTCACGATGAGGCTCTTGTAATCCAATCCTACGACTTCATAGATCTAATGCCATTTGTTGATCATGAGTTGACATTTCACCTAAAATTAATTGATGTTATGTCTTTTATTAATTTCTACATCGTGCCTAATAAGCTTGTTTTTGGAAGTCACAAGAAACAACATTGTGTCCCAACATTATTAGTATGAAATTACGTAGTCAACAATACAAAAATGTGTAGTATTGTTCTCCTTAAACATCGCCTGCATTTACAAAACCTTGTTGAAAAATGGGTTAACCATATTTATCGTCCTCCGACTATTACTATTTTTGCATTGTCTCCATAATGCTTTAATTTTGGCATTGTTCCCAATCTACCCAAGGGGTTTGTAATATTTTCACTCTACATTCAAAATGATAAAAATACCCTGCATAAGATAAGATTAAAAAAAAAAAAAATTTACCTTCTTTTTTTTAAAAAAAAAAAAAAATCTTATAAAGAGTATTTTTGTGGTTTTCAACCGTAAAAGGGAAACATTGCACCCATTTAATAAATTGAGAGACATTACAAAAGATCACTCAATGCTTGGGAGAATCCTTGGTGAGGATCAGTATAAATATATCAATCCACCGAACTGCTCCCTCTATGGAATGAACCACTCTAAGCCGAATTTTTAATTAGTACAATATCCATATATAGTGCTAGCTTGAACTCAATAATCAATTAATCACTTTTTCTTACCGCGCGCATAGGATTAATTACCGTCCTTTTATAGCACTATTTATCTTCTTGCTTTTTCTACTTTTGTGAGTAATTGACTTTCGGTTTTTGAGGCGTAGCTTTCAGTGACTTCAGTGTATTAAGGTATGCCTTGGAGATCGTACTAGCAATTAACAATCAGGGACCTTGCCGTTGCCGGTATGGTCACTTGATCGAGGCTTCTCGTAATAGCTTAAGGGGCTTTCTTTTTTGGACAGTCTCCTATACTCGGCGAGACACGAATGAAGCTGCTCATTGGTTGGCAAAAGCCTCATTATCTGTCTCTTAATTTTGTTTGGCGAGATTGTTACCCGGATTTCATTAAAAATATTGTAATTATTGAGCAAGCTTTTTGTTGAATTAATGATATGAGATATTTTCATTTCAAAAAAAAAAAAGTTGATGATTTTTTTTTTTTTTTTAAACAAGAGTTGATTCAACGGTTAGTTGATATTGTCATATTGCATTATAGAATAGTTAAATAAAAATATAATTTATAACATTACTCATTTTTAATATAGAATTTATTGAGATTGAGAGAATTTTTAACAGATAATTATATCTCATTAACAAAAGAAATGATAATTTTATAGTATAGAAGATCCTATTCAAAAAAACTAGATCCAAAGAATGAAATTTAACCACTTGAGTTTGATAATTAGATCTCCATGATTTCTTCACATAATTGCAACTAACGCAATACGCTATTAAAGAATCGTGAAGAATTTGTTTCCTTATTTATAAGACAAAATCCTTTAATCTTACTAATTTCTTGCCCAATTAATAATCCGTTGAGATCTATTATAAAATAATTAATCATCGGGATTAATTGATGCTGATAACACCCACAATCAAAACCCAGTTTATTGATGGTATATATAACTCTCAATTAACTTGAAACATGGACCAATTAATTGTTTATTATCAAAACCTCTTCCGATTTGTTTGTCTTCGTTGAAGGAAAGCGATCGAGAAAGAGAAATATGAAGAAGATAATTCTATATATTTTTTAGTTTGGGTCTTTAACGGCGTACATTCTTGCCGTCTTCTCCTTCTCTCCGAGCTGCCTAATGCCTTTCCGCGTTTGCCTCAGTTGCCCTTGAGCTCTCTGAGCTCGCCGATCTTCAACGACCAACATGGCGGACAAATAGTGACTAATTTGAATTAAAAAAAATTAAAATTTTAAAATAAGTAATAATTTATCATAATATTATACTTTAAAAAAGAAAAGAAAAAATAATTCAAAGAAAAATGTAGAGCCGGTAAATCACATCATGAATTGCCTCCAACAATAATTGGCATTGCACACCTGCATAACCGGGTCTACAAGAGGACGACGCCCTAACGCAGCCAAAAGAATAAAATAGGCCGTATTCATATTATATGCAAGCAAATTACGTACATGCTGCATAATGTATGATGATATTGATATTACAGCTAAAGAATATTCATCCAAGAAAAACGATATTTCGACTAAAGAAACTAAATGGAATTAAGTACTGAAAAAAAAAATTAAAAAAAAAATCTCAGTACTGTTGCGTAGTACCTCTTTCTCAGTAAGGTGGACCCCTCTAAATTCCTATTCATTGTTTGCTATTTCAACGTAAATATCAAGCCCACGTGATTACAACCAGTTGATGGCGATGCATGTTGAACAGTACGACCAGCATTTAGTACTATATACACATATATATTTACTTTATCATTAAATACGACTGCAGTGGCTTTCACGTTATTTTCACTTTAACAAAGGCAGATATTTTCATCAATTTTGCTGTCGAATTGGTAAAAATTTTATGAAGGTGATAACCAGCTTCATTGAGCAATGAGAAGTAGGAGCTGCAAAAGTATAAAATGGCAAAAAGTTCATTAGCTTTTATATACGTCATTCTTTCAGACAATTAAAAACTACATTTAAGTACTTAACCACAAAAAAAAAAAACTCCATTTAAGTTTCTAAGTAGGAAAAAAAAAGGGGAATATATATAAAGGATGTTTTAGCTTCCTTTTCCACTTTTTCGTGAGAGCTTTAATGGGGAGGGAGAAAAGGAAAAACAAAAAAGAAACCCCTTGTTTGTTTGTTTGTATGTTTCCTGTTAATCTACTTTGCACTTGTGCTTTCACATTACTACAATGAAATCTTCTTTCCTATTTGGGGCATTTACAATAGTTTTTTTTTTTTTTTTTTTTTTTTTTTTTTTTTTTTTTTTTTTTTTATGTTATTTTTTTAAACTTAGGAAGCCAAACTACTTTTTTACTTTCCCTATATAAATACATTTCACAATAATTTTCTTTAATTATTCCCTATACTATTTTAAATATTTTTTCTTTATTTTTTTTTTTATAATTTCTTTTTGAATGACTTGGTTTATTGGAAGGTGTGAGAAGAAAGAGTATTGAGTTTTATTTTTTATTATTTTTTATTATAATAAGCATTATGTTTGCTACAGTGGAACCCAATACATTAGATTCCATTGTAACAAATCCAAACTTTAGGGAATCAGTTGGAAAGTTGCTGTGAGCCACTTTTATGATTTTTTTTTTTTAAAAAAAGATTTTTCTTATATTTAGGAAAATGAATGAGTTATAGGGAATCTGATATGAATGCTCTTATATAGAGGGTTCTTCGATGTGGGTTATTCAATATATTTAGAAAAAATTGTTAATTCAGTTTTTGTGGTTATATTGATTTGTAAATAGCTCATTATGGTACAAAAATTTGCTAAAACATTCATGTGGTAAGCAACTTAGATAAACAGGTTCATACTCTTAACTTCCATCCACAATCTTGACAGTATCTATTAATGTATTATGCCAAATTCAATCATACAACATATGTTACCCACAATAACAATATATACATATAATACAAAAATTATAAATTATTATTATTTTTTAAAAAAATAAAAATTTTATGGAGTGATCGAGCCACCACCTTTGACTAAATAGAGGATGGTTGAACCATTCTCAAAGCCATGGAGGTAGTTCAGCCACCCTCTCTGGCCACCCTGGGGGAGGCCGAACCATCCCATGGTCGTTGGGAGTGGTTTGGTCATGCCCAAATGACTAAATGGGGTGACCAATTAAATCCACACATCGTGGCATTTTATATATATTTTTTATTTTGGGTGACATATCTATGTATGATTGGATCTAGCATAGAACATTAGCGGATATATACCATCAAGATTAATGTAGATAGAAGTTGAGAATAGAGACCAATTTGCTTAAGTTGCTTACCACATGGATGTCTCAACAAATTTTTATAGCACAATGAACTATTTGCAGATCGGTGCAACCATGAACTGATTTTGCAATTTTTTAAAAATTAATCTAGCCTTTAGAATATACATGCAAGCCTATATACATACGTGATAAATTTAAAGTTAAGACCTCTAAAAAACACGAACAAATAAAAAATAACAAATTTAATTATCTAATAAATATATAATTAAATAATTGGACTACCATTTTTTGATTGCATGAATCAAAAGAGTCTAGTACTGTTTATCAAACATCAATTTTTTGGCCAAAGGTATGCGTGCTAGCTTGTATAACTCCATAGACAGTACTCAAATTACGTGGTTTATTTTTTATTCAAAATAGGCAAAAGAGGCCGATCAACCGTGGTTATTCTACCTAAGTATAACTATAGTATCACCTGCCGGTAGAGAATTACACGTTTATTTTTATGTATGTATATATGTACTGCTTTATAATTTTGTTGTGGGTAATTAGAATAGGCCTGGAACATTCAGGTGACTATTTTGTAAAGCTTATCTTTTGTGGTTTTCTATCCACTTATAGAAGTCTCTGGTCTTCCTTTTTAGGAGAATATGGCTAATGATCTATATCAGTGGTCTAACTAAAGCCTATAAGAAAGCATATTATGAGATCCATTGAAGGGTTTCCGGGTTAGTGTGCTCTATTTCTTGGCTCAATACATCCACGTGAAGAGTTCAAATCACAAGATAAAGATAAAGGGAGACAACTATTTTTGGATTAAAATTTCTTACAATTTATTTATTTGGGTCGCCTCAACTAGTAAGTAATTATGCTTCTGACGTTACAGACTGAGATTCGAATTCTCTAACTCACTTAGGTTATGTTTAGTATGCAGAATGACTATTACTTAGAATAATCTTTATTAAGAGAGGAATGAGTGTAGTGAATTAATATTGTAATAGCTATTCTTATAGTCATGATGGAATGATTATTCTTTCAATTGAAGGAATAACCATTCCCTCATAGTCATCAGAATAGTTATTTCAAGGCTAATGCACTACACTCATTCATTTCTTAATAAAGGTTATTATTTGAAATAATCATTTCGCGTACCAAACATGTCCTTGGTATACCTGAGTGTGAAATAACTCAAATACTTAGGGTTTATTCAGGGGTTAACACACTATAATCTTTTGATTAATTGTGGGAATGGAATTTTTTCCAATCATTAAAAAATAATTTTTAAAATTTTAAGATAGTCTAGAGAACATATTTTTTCGAATCTCAACTATTATTTTTTTAATTTTTTTTTTTACCAGATCAACGTTTTTTCATACTGTAAACACAGTAATTTGTAAACATAAAAGGTTACAGCATCTGCAGTACTAGAGAATTAATGCACTCAAATGTGATTTTGCTTAACTGCTTTTCTCAACCGTTGTACCATCTTCCCTATCTTTTTTTTTTTTGTCAACGTAGTAAAAGGTATTAATTAAATAACTTAAATAAATTTAATCATGTAATAAATATATAGGTGAGAAAATGAAAAACGTAGGCACGTAGTCCAGAGAAGAATCTCAGTCCCTCTCTGAGTGTCTGACTCATATTCAGAAGCATCAGAGCCCCAGATCTGATAGCTTGCTTTTGAAGGAGCAGAACGTTCCATCCATGCATACGCAATTACGCATAGCAACAAACAACAAGAAAAAAAGGTGCACGAGTGGCCCATAGACCTTCATGATGATCAGGCGCTGCAGGCTGCTGAAGCCCTTGGCTAGGACCTAGCCAGGCAGGCTATTAACACGGCAACATCGGTCACGACTCAAGAGATGAATGATTGGGTCTGTGAGATATATGGGGCTGGGATTTCTGGAGGAGGGGCCTCTTGTCTTGACAAAATGTGGGAACATGGGTCCTACCTCCTTTAGCTCGGTTGGCCATAATTTGTCGTGCTGCTAATACAGCCATTGATTGATGGATGGAAATTAAGTGATGACGTTTCGGAGAGAGAGAGAGAAGGGCAGACTGAGGTCTCTCTTTCTTTTACTTTTATTGATTCTTTGAGGCATCGGATCATCCAACTTGAAAGTGTGATCTCCAAAAGAGTATAGCCCCAAAAGATGAAAGACCTTTGTTCTTGTTTTAACTTTCTTTTTTCTTTACTCTTCCTCTTTAACATTCATTAAGTATTTATAAAATAGTAATTTAACTTTAAAATAGATGAAACTCTCATCTTTAATTTGATAGTGCAATTATCTTTATTTTTTGTTTTAAATTGTAATTTTTTAAAAATACATTCTCAAAAGTTATCTTTTTTTTTTTTTACGATTTAGTTAAAATCATAATTCTAGTTTACAAAATCACAATGTCAAATACATTGTTAGTAGATTTGGTTATTTAGATTAGAGTAATGCTACTTTTCACATCAATTTATTATAAATTACTATTACATATTTTAAGTGTATTTTTTTAAAAATGACATAAAAAACTATTTAAAACATGCCATGTTGACCAATGTGAGGATAACAATCTTTTTAGATTAAAGCATGTCGACCATATGTTATCCATCTTCATCTTGATATTCATCTCTTTCCTCAAATTTGAGCATATAAAATTGGCATTCGAATCAAGGGCTTAAAAGTGCATAGCTTTTCATCTTTCCTGGTTGGTCACGTTTTTCATCTTTGCAGTGAACACTAATAAATATAATATATATGATATGCATTAAAGTTTGCCAGAACAAACCTGCCAAAGAAGTTTCGATTTACCTTGGTGATTTCTATCATCATTTAATTGTCATTGCATTCATGCAACAACAAGATAGTGTTGATCATGGTTTAATTTTCATATTTACAGCAAGATAGTGTTGGCATCATTTATCATTGTGTTCTTCACATGCATGCTGGGTCAGATTCATAATGATTGTGAAAACTCGTGAAAAATGTTGGCTTAATTTTGGAATCACTGTACACCATTGGTTTCGGTATCCTTTTCAAAATGTTTTGGGCTCTGTATGATTATTATATTTATCACAAGTCCTCTCTCTCTCTCTCTCTCTCTCTCTCTCTCACTTGTATGGTCTGATATCACCAGCTATGGCCAATTAAGACAAAATTAGCATCAATATATCGTTATATTTATAGTTTAAACTTATAGGAATATGTAAATTTAATCAATATTTTAATACTTCCTTACGTGTGGGTTCAAGCTCCATTTTTAATAGGAGATGAAGGTTCGAACTTAATATTTTTAGCTTTTATATCATGTTAAACACCACTTATCTCAAAAGTTTAAGTTGATAAGAAGAGATAAATTTAATTATTTAATTAATATTTTAACATGTTAAGTTTAAAAAGGTTAAGTTCCTATATTGTATAAATGTTACAAGTGTAAACAGTTAACCTAACATAATTTAACCTCCTATAAGAGCTTAAAGTTTTGGTTAAGTCGTATTCAAATATGTTATATGATGGTTTCTTTATTAGACTGCCTAAAGTGTCAATGTCTCTAACACGTAGTATGAAGTATGATGGATGATAATTGTGTTTTATGCGATTAGAGCGGGGGCAGTGCATATGCACAGATGGTGGTCCCTTTCACAATTAGAGTCAATTAATAAACTGTAGGAAGTATATCTCTACCAAGCAATTAATTTCATTATGACAAAAATAATATGTATGTAAAAAAATTTTAAAAAGAAATATTTCCTTATAACAAAAGTAAAACATCAAACTAAAAGTTGATCGCATTAAGCAATTTCATTTAATATAAAAATTACTTTTTGGAAAAAAAAGACTTAATTGTTAAATAAATTGAGTCACAACTCAAAAATAATAGCTTGGGAATGATATGATAACACTTAATTAGCAAACCAAGGTGTGTTCCTTATAGTGCTAAGGAAAAAACTCATGAGCAATTAGTATAATTTTCTTGCATTTTTTTTTTTCCTGAAAGAATATGGCTGCTCTTACACAACAAATTCTTTATCTAGATTCCAATTATCTTCCCCTTTTAATAAGTAATTAACTAATTGTGTCTTGAGGTCTCTCCAAAAATATTATTAGGCATTAGCCCTTGTTGTTCTTGGGTTGTGATCACTAGTAGTTTTTCTTGTTTTTCGGTGATGTTGTAAACTTGTAAACATTCCTGATTTTGAGTTTTTGGGGTTGTTTTGTTTAACCTCTGCCTTTGTATTAATGCTTTTTCGTTTAATTGATTCTTATTGATAAAAAAAATGATTCTATATTCATAATATCTTGATTTTACATCTTACCTCATGTGTCATTTCAGTTTTTGAAACTGAGTATCATATACTTTTTTCAAGATTTAGATTGATCATACTTTTTAACAGTAGTTTCAGCAAATTGCACTTATTTTTTACTGTTTCATTTTGAACCATACTTCTTTATAGTGAGAGTCACTTTGGAAATATTTAACATCCGGCCGAAAGGGTGATTCGACCGCAACCGAATTTTTTTTAAAAAAATAATATAAATATAACATAAAAAACACGTGGCCGTCATTGATAAATTTGAGTTAGCAGCCGATAAGTTTTTGGATGAAAAATAAATAAAAATATGCATTTATAAGTTATCCACATATAGCATTTGTGATACCTCTTTAAACCGAAAAGGCAATTTAATTTTAAAGAAAACTAGATGTACTTTTGTTAAAAAAAAAAAAAGGGTAATTACCCAATTTTTAAAACAGTACTGATCACTATTTCATGAAACTTCAATAAGAATAATCATGTTCAGCTGGGACAAGTACTTCAAAACTTGACAAAAATTTCAGCTGATGACCACTACAAGTTTTATGAAATATCAGTGGGGCCAATTAATTGTCAACACTCATTTGAACGTGGCTCTTCCACCGCCCATGATTTCTGCACTTCTTCCTAGCTAGCTACTTGCTGACTGGCAGCTGACCAAAAGAGGTGCTCATAGTCATACTTTTATGAACAAGACAATGGTTTTAAGATGAGCCTACCTACCATAATTGCTTGTGCTATAAAACAAACAGGAGAATCGATCCTAAACTAATTGATGCTATATTTAAACTGATTTGATAAATAAAAAAAAAAGGAGAATTCCAAATTCGCAAACTCAATATAAAATTAAAAATTTTAATTTTAATTAAATAAATTAAGTTAAAATTACAAACACGAATTTTTACCACTTCATATATTTTGAACATATATCAATTTAGTCGACTAGATTAAAAAAAGAAAAAAAAAATCATATAATCCTATTTGAAGTTAAACTTTATCCAATATTTAATATTTAAAAAAATAAAAAGAGAAAATCTCTAGGCGAGTAGTGGGCATGTTACATCTAATTAAAATATGAAGGCTAAACATGACCTTAGGAAAAGTAGCATGTCAAACCCTACGGCGTAACGGGCAGGCTTTACCAATAGGTCTCTGCCACGGTAATATGAAGGGGTCCCTCAAGAATATTAGGCTAGTAAGAAAAGTCATTGATATCCAATGAAAGTATATATGATCGATCTGATACATTCAAAATTGCAGCTGCTAAATGGTTGGTGATAAGAAATTCCGATTCATTGAGATCCGTTGTGGGTCCGATGTCGCATGATGGCTTTGGGACCCCCATGCATGATAATGAAACCTAACGATAGGGATTGCTCAATAATTACACCATGAAAGAAGGATTGTGTGTGACATGAAAAAAGGGCTTAGAGAAGGCCTTTGTTAGCACTAGGAGGAAGAGTGGAGAAGATTAGTCAAAAAAGGACTCGATTGCTGGCCGGAAAACATCCGGCAGAAGCCGGGATTGCCAACCAAGCCTAAGCTTTTTGGTTGATTGTAGTTAAAAGCTGTCTTATCGGTATATGGGAGTGAGTTGTCACCCCCCAAAAAAGCTTAATCATGAATTATAAGAAAGTTAAGAGGATTTGATTTCAGTACTAATTAAAGAAGTATGTCTTTTCGTTCTTTGTTTGAATCTTTAAATCCCATCCAACGTATATAGACAGGTGTCTTCCATAGCGTGCAAGTTTGTAGCTTTTTATTTAAACCTATTAGAATGTGTTCAGTGGATTAGAATTGACTGTAATCTCCTATCTCAATTGTAGCCTATTCGACTTGATTGTCATAGACTTAAGATGGGGTCTAGGCGTCTAACCACTTGTAAGGACAATAAATTACAAAGAATCCTCAATTGCAAAAGATTTCAATCCATGCTTTGTAATGAAGATAATAATAAAGAAAAAATGCAAAACGAGTCCATATAGTTTAAAAAGTAGCATAAATGACAAATAACTCTTTACTTTAAATTTTTGTTTGAAATTTTGATAGAAACTATTACAGTGTCATATTTGTTAGGTGGTTTTGGGCATATTTCAATCTCAAAAGCTAGATCAAGGGGTGAGACTTCCCCTCACACTTATAAATTGATCACTAGTCCCTTCCACAACTGATGTGGGACAACCCCAACAATATCAACACCAATAATAATACATGTATCCCTATAATAACAAATTTTAAAAAATATATATATATATAAAAAGAATAAAAAATAAAAAGATAAAATTACAAAAAATCCTCAATCGCAAAGGATTTCAGTCCATGCTTTGTAGTGAATTTAATAATGAGGAAAAAATGTAAAACGAGTTCTTATAGTTTACTAAGTAGTATAAATGGCAAATAACTCCCTACCCTAAATCTTTGTTTGAAATTTTGACAGAAACCATTAGAGTGTCACTGATTTTTTTTTTTTTTTAAAAAAAAAGGAACAAAAAAAATATAGAAAGATAAAATTTCAAATGAAAATTTAGGATAAAAAGTTACTTATCATTTACGCTTAGGAGGGGGAAGAGTTTTAAGGCTCCTTTACTGCAAACGGATGCAACCCCGTGGAGTTGTTTTCCGAGGAGTAGGTGAGTATATATTTGTTTTAACAGAAGAAAAAGCAGTGCAAGAGTGTAGGCCTTCCCATCATTATAATTTATATACCAGCAGACCAAATTAATGAAACTCGGTTGAGCTGATCAAGTGTCTATATATACAAGTACGTACAACACTCAACAAATACGCCATAATTATGCTTAAACTAGACACGAGTACAGCGAATAACCCCAGTAGACCACATCTTCTATCATGGATGTGTGATTGTGTCCTGTGTACCATAAGAAGTACAACAATGATTATTATAGTAGCTACACACAATTCACTCCCATGCTGGGAGTAACAGCTACACCCAAATAGTCGGCCCATGGGCCTTCATTTCAGAAAAATTTGGTAACTTTATAAGCTTGGACAATGGGCCATGGCAGGCTATAGGGTTCAATCCACTTTAATTTTCTCCTGGTTTTGGTTAGGCCCAAACCCAATTTGCACCCAAAATAACACCCAATGCACTTGACTGAAGGGATCTAATTTATGCTTCGTTGATTTAGGTTGATAAAAGCACAAGAAATTTCCTAGTTTAATGGGAAATAATTAGATATCAAGGATGCATTTATAAATGAAGTCACTGGGATAAGCAAGGATGTTTAGATATACCGTTTTTTAATCTTATATATATAGACATGTTTAATTAGTATAACCAAAACTGTATTTCAAAAAGATCTTGGAGGGGATGGATTTACTACTAGCTAGTCTACTGAAAATTGCTTATATTTATTACATTTGCCAAGAAAAAATGCAAGGGTCTCATGAACCCAAATATATGTAGAGGGACTATTTTTAAATCATTGTAGAAGCTATTAGTCAGTGAGATTGGTGCTTAATTTGGAAAAAGTACATATGACATTCTCAAACTACTATTTTATTATCAATGTGCTATCCCAAACTATTAATTGTGTCAATATCTTTTATAAGACCAGCAAAAAGACAAAAATAACTTTAAAATTTTTTTAATAACACAAAAATATCTATATAAATAATAAATAAATAACAAAAACTAAAAAAAAAAATTAAAAAGTAAACAAAAAAGTTAAAAATTTAAATTTAATTATAAAAATTATAAAAAAAAAAAGACGAGAAAAATTGAAAACAAAAAAAGGGGGCGGTAGTTTATTTATTTATTTTCGTTTTTTTTTTCTTTTTATTTTTAGATTTTTAAATTTTTTTACTTTATAACTTTAAGAATTTTTTTAAAAAAATTTTATGAATGGTATTTTTTTTATTGGGGGACATTAAAATTTTTTGGTAGTTGAGGGGGGGGGGGACATTTGCCACAATTGGTAGTTTGGGGAGCATATTGACAATGTGATGATAGTTTGAGGGGGATATGTATACTTTCCCTTAATAAGTATAGAACTGTGTGTGAAAATTGGGGCATTCCTCTCTCAATTTTGTTTACCTAGTTGTATTCTTGTAGCTTTGTTTGTTTCGACTTAAATTGTGTTCTGTCAGAAATGTTTGGCTCGTACGGAAAATGAATGGTGGCGAAAAATGGTCGGCGACCTCCCGCGGAGGTTGGCGAACTCCGGCAATATTTAAAGGAAAAGCTTAAAGTCGAAAAATGATTTATGGTTTTAAAGAAGGGAAACAATCTTACAGAAATTAAATAAGGTTTTCTTGGTCATTGAAATTTTTTTCAACTTAACAACGACTTTCGATCATACCAAACACCGAAAAATTTAAAAAAAAAATGTTTTTCAAAAAATATCTTACATTAAAACAAATGAAGAATTAGTTTAATGCACAAACAAAGAATTAGGGAAACAACATTCTCATTAGCCAGAGACACAGTACCTGTTTCCACTATTTCATCATATTTGTTTTAACTTAACCTTTCTAGCAATGATCACAATAATTACTAATGATCAAGTTATCCCTTAAAAGACATGTTACTGTTATATGCCTTCAAATGAAATCCAGTAATAGAAAATGAACTAATGTTTATATCTGTTAGAACACAACAAACCAAGAGTTCAAAATTCACTCCACTTCTAGTAACGTCAGTTTTCCAAAAGTCCTCTGTAGCAATAAATCCAGCAGTTAATGAATCAATTCCCATTCCAATAGTTACAAATCATTGAGTAGTGCAGCTGCCTTGATATTTTTCGTAATGTGGTTGTCTTTATTTCTATAACAGTCAAGTAGTGTCTTTATGTATGCTTTGTGCATGTTTTTATATAAATGAATAAGTCTCCACCGAAAAGGCAGAGAGACAAAAACAATTCAACTTTAATATGGTATTAAAGCACTCATGACTTAACAATCTTTGTGTGATATTTTCAATTTTTTTTTTCCCTTTCTCGGCCTTTTGTCCTACACCCATTTCATATGGCTACCAAAACCAGTGGTAATACCATTGTTTCTCTCCCATCTATGCAGTACTATTTTTAGCATAAATTAATTCGCAACAGCTATTTAGTGTGGCGTGGTCAATTTCTTTCCTACCTCAAAGCTCATCGTCTCCTTGGTTATGTTGATGGCGCTCTCTCATGTCCGGAACCCATGGTTGTTCCTGCCTCATCCGATAAATCTTCGACAGCATCATCCTCTAGTATTGGTGCCCCTCCAGTCCAAAATCCAGCTTCTCTACATTGACGAAGCCACTCTTAGCTTACATCCTCAACCCCTCCACGTCACATGAAGCATGGCTCATTCTTGAGCACTTATTTGCTTCTTATAGTTAGGCTCGTGTTCTTCAACTCAAGGTCCAACTAGCAACTTTGAAAAAATCCGCTTTGTCAATCTTGGATTATTTTCAAAAAGTTAAAGGAATGGCTGATATGATGCTCTTGTTACATCAATTACCACTCGTGTTGAACCCATGACTTCGGAGAAATTATATGCCCATTTATTAACGCATGAAATGCATTTGGAGCACCTCTCTCCTTCTTTGGATATCTTGGGATCCTTTGCCAATGCAGCCATGAAGAGTGCCTCACCTTGGTCTAGTTCCCGCCCACAGAACATCATATCTTAGCCCTCCCACAATGGCTTCTCCCGTGGGTCCTTCTCTAACCGTGGTCATGGCGGCCGTGGGCATGATTGAGGCCGTGGATACCAACAATTTTCCTACGGCGAAGCTCCACGGGTTCTATGCCAAGTCTGCAACAAACCAGGCCACTTTGCTATGCATTGCTATCATAGGTTTGATCATGTCTGTCAGAATGCTCTCTGAACTCCAAATTTCAATACTTTTGTTGCTAACTCTCCTGTAAGCCTCGAGCAAAATTGATATCCTGACACAGGCTTTACAAATCACTTGATCCTTGAATAAAATAATCTCAATCTTCAAGCCACTGAGTACACTAGTTCGGATTTGATCCACGTTGGTAATGGTCAAGGTTTGCCAATCTTGCCCACTGGTTTAGCTAAACTTCCCTTTCATTCTTCTGATTACTATTGACATAAGCTTTTGGATGTTCCTTTAATCCAGAAAAATCTTCTTTTTGTGAGCCAATTTACCAGAGATAACGGTGTCTCCATTGAATTTTTTCCTTTTTCTTTTTCTGTTAAGGATTTGCAGTCGGGGACTACCCTCCTCAAAGGGTGGACTAAGGGCGTTCTCTACCCATGGCCTTCCTCCTCTACCTCCACTGCCCCTCTTTCTTTCTCATTTGTTGGTGAGCGTACTTCTATTGGACGTTGGCATGACCGCCTTGGTCACCCTACTCTACGAATCGTTTGCCAAGTCATTTCCAAGTTTGTTCTTACAATTTTTTCCAATAAAGTCTTGCCTGTTTATTCTTCATGTCAAATGGCCAAGAGCCATCGTTTTCATTTTTCAACTACTATGTCTTGAGCAAGTTTTCTATTAGAACTTCTCTTTACTGATGTATGGGACCCCGCTCCTTTTACTTCGGTTAATGGAAATAAATATTACCTTTCGTTTGCTGATTCCTTTAATCGTTACACTTGGTTATTTCCTATTCGTTTAAAATCTGATATTACCAATGTATTTCTTTAATTTCAAAAATTGGTTGAACGCTTTTTTAATCAACAAATCAAAGCTGTGCAAAGTGATTGGGGTGGTGAGTTTTTATAAGGTACTCATTTCTCAAGGGATCACTCATTGCGTTTTTTGTCCCCATACTCACCACCAAAACGGCATGGTTGAGCACAAATATCGTCATCTTGTTGAAATAGGTCTTTCACTCATTCCTCATAGTTTGGTTCTCCAATCTCATTGGGATGATGCTTTTCAAACTGCGTGTTTCATGATAAATCGTCTTTCCTCACCTGTCACTTCACATAAATCTCCATTTCAGTTGCTTTTCTAAACTGCACCTAATATTTCTTTTGTACGTGTCTTTAGTTTGGCGTGTTGGCCTCTCTTACGCCCATATAATAAACACAAATTGGATTTTCAATCCAAAACTTGTATTTTTCTTGGGTATAGTTCATCCCATGTGGGCTATAAATGCTTTGAGCCTGTTTTAGGGCGAACCTATTTAGCTCGCCATGTCATTTTTTATGAAACTCTTTTTCCCTTCAGGTCTAGCCTCCTACCTACTCCATCTACGTCCCTTCCTCCATTCATTGCTCTACCAATATCTGTTAGTGATTTTCCATCTGAGTCTTAGACGCCTAGTATGTCCCGTTCGTCAACTCCATCAGCCACCGCACATGAATCAAGTATGACATCAAGTCCTTCAATTTTCACCCATTCTGTAATGCATGCCTTGTTGCCTCCCGACTCTTTGATCAGTTCGTGCTCCAATCTTCCTTCCCCAACCATGCCTATAGCTAGCTCCAACCCTCTTCCCTAAAAAATTGCTTCCCCACATGTTCATCATATGCAAACCAGATTGCAAGCTAATGTCCTTAAACCGAAACACTTTACTGATCCTAAACACTTTACTGATGGTACTATTCGGTATCCAATTCGAAACGCTTTTTTTGCCAGTCCCTCACTTGCAGATACTGAGCGTTCCTGCTTCACTGAGGCAGGGAAGTTTCCTAATTGGCGAGCTGCCATGAATGATAAATTCACAGCTCTTCTACGTAATGGCACTTGGGATCTCATTCCTCGTACCAGTGGCATGAATGTTGTGGGGTGTAAGTGGGTCTATCGAATTAAAAGAAAGGCTGATGGGTCACTTGAGCGGTACAAAGCACACTTGGTTGCCTAGGGTTTTCATTTACTGGAAGGGGTTGATTTTTCTGAGACTTATAGCCCTGTCATTAAGCCTATAACTATTCGATTGGTGCTTTCTCTTGCTGTTTTTGCAGGTTGGGATATTCTACAGCTTGATGTAAATAATGTCTTCTTACATGGATACTTACAAGAGGATGTTTATGTGCTTCAACCACCGGGTTTCAGTCATTCACGCTATCCTACACATGTTTGCAAACTCGAAAAAGTATTATAGGGTCTTAAACAAGCTCCACGAGCCTGGTTCTCTCGCCTCAACACCACCTTACTTGAGCTTGAATTCATAGCAAGCAAATCTGATTCCTCACTCTTGATTCTTGTCACTAACATGGTTCGAATTTATGTTATGATCTACGTGGATGATATGATTGTCACAGGCTCACATCCATATGCAATTTCCACTCTCATTCAACAATTACAGAATGAATTTGCCGTTAAAAATCTGGGAGCGCTCCATTTTTTCCTTGTGGTCGAAGCTATCAAGACCAATGATGGTTTGCTATTGTCTTAACAACGCTACATTTATAATGTGCTTAAACGATCAAACATGCTCATTGCCAAACTAGTCACATTTCCATTGGCAACTATTACTTCTTTAAGTAAATTTGATGGACTGAATTTTGAGGATCCTACGTTATACAAGAGTAAAGTGGGAGCACTGCAATATTTATCTCTCACGCGGCTTGATGTTGCCTTTGTTGTCAATCGTGTTTGCCAATATATGCATCGTCCATCCTTTTCTCATTGGGCTGCCATGAAACAAATTTTGAGATACTTAAAGCATACGATCAATCATGGTCTTCTTCTACGTAAATTCTCTAAACCACAATTGGTTGCCTTTTCAGATGCTGATTGGGTAAGATGTCCTGTTGATCGCCGATCCCCCACGGGCTACTCTGTTTTTCTTGGTAATAATTTGATCTCATGGTCCTTTCGCAAGCACCCCACTGTCTCTCGACCAAGCATGGAAGCTAAATGTCGTGCTCTTGCCAATACAGCTGCAGAACTTGTTTGGCTTCAGTCTCTTCGTCTGGAACTTGAAATTTTTCTTCCTACAGCACCCACGCTCCATTATGACAATATTGGGGCTACTTATCTTACGGCCAACCCAGCCTTTCATGCGCGCACAAAACACATAGATATTGCTTATCATTTTGTTCGTGACAAAGTTACCTCCAAATAGCTTCAAGTAAAATTTTTGTCAAGCAAAGATCAATTGGCTGATGCTCTTACTAAGCCATTGGCAATTGCTCGATTCTCTTCCTTAATTTTCAACCTCAACGTACGTCGCTTGCCATTGAGCTTGAGGGAGCGTGCCAAAACACTAGAAACCAAAAGTTCAAAATCCACTCCACTTCTAGTAACATCAGCTTTCCAAAATTCCTCTCCAGCAATAAATCCAGCAGTTAATGAATCCATTTTCATTCTAATAGTTACAAATTATTGAGTAGTACAGCTGCCTTTATGTCTTTATTAATGTGGCTGTCTTTATTTCTATAACAGTTAAGTAGTGTCTGTATGTATGCCTTGTGCATGTCTTTATATAAATGAATAAGTCTCCATCAGAAAGGCAGAGAGATAGAAACAATTCAGCTTCAATAATACCTAATTGAATAATATATCTTGATCAATCAAACATAGATAAAGGTTGATAATTTACTGATTAGGGCTTCTAATAATTAGAGATCTTTGTTATTATTTCTTCACTTGTTAGAGTATTCTTATTCAGTTTCCTACTTTTATTCTCGATTTTGGAGGATAAAATCATTTTTTCTTACTTTAGAGAGTTATTTTTTCTAAACATCTATATTTGGCTCCCTAAATTAGGGATTCATTTTGATTTTTTCATTTAAATATAATATTTTAAGATTTTTTTTTTATTCTTTCTCAAATATCCATATATTTCAAAATTTGTATTTTTCCAATAATTATATTTTTTAAAATTTGTCCTTTTTTTTTTTAATTAACGGTTATATTTTTTTAGGCTAAAAGATTATAGTATGGGAACTCACTATGAATAGAGAAAAAAAAAAAAAACTGTAACAACGGATGGAGGAGGTCATGCGGGAACCTTCCCCTGCGTGCGTGACCCTTCCCCTATGTGCGTGAAGCAATAAAAGAGAAAGAAAAGAAAAAGAAAAAAAAAAGGGGAAAATAAAGAAAATTGAGAAAAACAAAAAGTTAGGGATCACTTTGACTTTTTCATTTAAATATAATATTTTTAAAAAAATTTTATGCTTTCTCCAACATCTATATATTTGAAAATTTGTATTTTTCTAATAATTATATTTTTTAAAATTTATCTTTTTGTTTTGTTTTGTTTTGTTTTTTTTTGGAAGTAACGGTTATATTTCTTTTTTTTAGGCTAAAAGACGGTAGCATGGGAACTCACTATGAAAAAAAAAAAAAAAACTGTAGCAATGGATGGAAGAGGTCATGTGTGAACCTTCCCCTGTGTGCGTGAACCTTTCCCTGTGTGTGAAACAATGAAAGAAAAAGAAAAGAAAAGAAAAAAGAGGTGAAAATAAAGAAAATTGGAAAAAACAAAAAGTTAGAGAGAGAAATTAAGATTTTGTTAGGAAAAAAAAAAAATAGGAGTAAAATAGGTCCCTACTAATTGAAAGTCATTTTATGCTTCCTATTTTTTTTTCCTCAAAATAGGGAGCCGAAATAAATATACTCTAATTAATTAGGCAGGGGTTGTATATAGGAGGGGACTTTTTGTCCTAGTAGTAAAGTCTCTGCTCGGACAAAGAGCTCTCTCATAATCCCTTATAATTTTTTTTATTTTTTTTTNTAGGAGTAAAATAGGTCCCTACTAATTGAAAGTCATTTTATGCTTCCTATTTTTTTTTCCTCAAAATAGGGAGCCGAAATAAATATACTCTAATTAATTAGGCAGGGGTTGTATATAGGAGGGGACTTTTTGTCCTAGTAGTAAAGTCTCTGCTCGGACAAAGAGCTCTCTCATAATCCCTTATAATTTTTTTATTTTTTTGACAAATTTTTAAAATAAATAATAATTTAACATTTAATCAAAACTTTAACAGATAAGAAGTTGAAGAGAATTCAAAATCATAATCTACCCGTTCAGCTCCATTTTTGAGAAACAATGCTGCCACACTATCCTCCAAAAAAAAAAAAAAAAAAAAAAATGAAGGTCCTAAAAATTTGCTGCTATTTGAAGAACGGCAAATGCTTCTTCAGTACCATGAACGACCGATCGTTTAGCGTTTATAAAACGGTGGACTGCTTAGCTAAGCAACAGTCGTTTCGGTAATCTCTCATAGACGACACCATTTATCTCTCGAACACAAACGCATGATTGGAGACCGAGAACAGTTTTTCCAAGTTTCAAACTAGATCTGTGTTGGGCCGGGGGGAAGAGTTGATTGCTTTTCGGAAACCCAAGTCACTGGGTTTTCTCCGTCTGCTATAGGGACAGCCAGCCCAGTCGACATTTGGAAAATGCATAGAAGGTGGTCTTCGGTCCCGGAGTGATGGTTAGGATAAACAAGTAGGAATTGCCGCAACAAAAATTGATGGAATGGACATTAAAAAAAAAAAAAAAAAAAATTTATTGAGAACCCATAGTGGGGCTAAGCAAATAACTTTTCAATTTGTAGTTAGGACACAATTTAAGCTTGAATTTTGTCTTTAGTGGCAATTCCAACTAATTATTGTTTTATTTATTTATTTAAAGAATAATGTTATATAATATTTTATTTCATAATTATCCATAATTTTAATGTAGTAAATCCAAGGGTTAATTAAAACTGCGACATCAATATTATGAGATGAAAAAATTGTTTCTATCATTATTCTTTTCCAACCAACCCTAAGATAAATATTTTTTTAAAAAATTATTTGTTGTACTATCACATCAATTTTTGTAATAATTATAAAATAAAAATATAGTATAAATATATTTATCATAAAAATTATATATATATATTATATATATATATAGAAAACACTCTCGGGATGACGAACCACCTCTAATTTAGCTAAAAAATATGTTATATAACAATTTCCTTCCCAAAGACAAAGAAAAGAACAAATGAAAGAAAGAAAGGAATCTAAAACAGTACTGGCAATCTATTTTCAAGGGGGACGCAATTTATTCCAAGTAGAAGTAAAAATCAAATGTCGAGTGTCGACCAAATGGAGTTGATATCTTGAGCAGTAGGTACTATTTGAATGAAAATTGTAAATATTGAAAACTGTCGGTAAATGCCTTGGAATTAGGATTGATGTAGAAACTTAACCATCCTTCAAACCAAAGAATCATTGTTAAAAAGAACGCCGAAAAAAAATGTAGTTGAATTTTAAAAATATCGTATTCAAAGATTGCCTGCCGAAAAGAGGCTAACAGTATGTTTCACGCGGCCGCGGCAGACCCGCCGCAACACACAAAACACGGGATAATACTCGGCTGACGGCTCAGCTATGCAAAGCGCCCACGTTAACGTTATGCTTTTAATGGGGACCGTGTATTAGTCACTTTCAACGCGTTACTCTTCGCTCCAGGTGCCGCAAAGACTCGGCGCAAATGGATTGACAAAAGTGGCTCCAGATATAGAGAGCCTATACATACTAGCTTATTAATTAATGTTTTTTTTTATTTTTGAAAGAACTAGCTTATTACTGTTCTTATTATCTCGATTATTAACAAAAATGAATGGTCCACTTAATTATTTAATTATAATGTTTTAATGGTTGTATCACCACTTAGTCTAAAAGATTAAGTTGATAGAAAATAATAAATTTAATTATTTAATTATTATTTTAACACTCTCCATTAACAAATGAAATGTTTAATTAAAATAAGGATGAATGATGAAGACAGAGTTTGAACTCAAAACATTTATTATTGTACTATATATGTTAAAGTTAAGCTTTTGAAATAACTTATAATTCAACAAGTGATCAACTTAGTTCACTTTGAAACTTTTTTGGGAGTTGTACGGAGAAATTAAGCACTCAAAGCTGGAAAAGGAGATCATTTTGAGGCCCCGTTTCTTTCGGCATATGTAAAATAATTTTTATTGAAAATGTTTTCAGAAAACATTTTTCGTTGTTTGTCTCATACAAAAAATTAACAAATATTTCTTAAACTTTAATATAGTATGAGAAGTTGCGAGGAAGAAAGAGATGGTGAAGAAAGCCATAAAAGAAGAGTGTGTTAGAACATAAGGCTTTCGGGTGTGAAATGAGATCTAGTGTAATTACCTACCTATATTACTGTGATTCGGACAAATAATTGTACGAGGGTTATTGTGGGGCTCACCAATTTAGACAAATGTTCAAGCAGCTAAAAACCTACTCAGATAAATAGGCCTCATAAGGAGCATTTTTACAATAACTCGTTTGGAGGTGTGAGAGAGCAGTAAAAAAAGGTTTACGCAGATGAGAATCATATATCATTTTATACCTGATCAAAGTTATTTTCCTTGGTCACGAACCAAAAACATTTTTAGGTTGGCCAATGTTTTACTAAACACACTTTTTTTAAAAAAAATAGAAAGAAAACAAACGGGACCTGAATTTATATATATATATATATATACACACCCATTTTTAACTTGGTTAGATTGGATGACTGACCATTTTAAATCCAACAAGAACTGATCCTGGGCAAGCAGTTCGACATGAATGTTGCAGATGTAGCTAGAAAAATTGGACCACACAAGTTTTTAGTTAGACCCATGAACATATGCTTTGACGTACGCAGACATGCAAGTAAAAAAAGAAAAAGAAAACCAAATTTCCATGACGATGGGTCCATTCTGATAGATATAAGAATTTCTATTTGGCCCCATGTGTTTTCCATAGTAAAAAGGGATTTTTTTTAAAAAAAGGCCTGTTCTCTCAATCGACGATGTTGCATTTGTTTAATATATATTTTAGCTGTGCTACTGGTTAGATGTTGGTTGCTTGCAACTTGGAGAATTTTGCCACCATTTTTGGTCAAGGGTGTGATGATACCAATTAAGTTCATGCACTTAAACGGCTAAACCTCACAACAATGCTGCGACTAAACGTGTTTGGGAGGTCAGTGGGTAGGTACAGGATGGTGGCTTTTGAAGGAGAATATATTTCATAGGGTTTTAATCCTATTTTTCAGGTTAACTTTTAAACCTAACTTTCAGGTTAACTTCCGTTCTAACTTGGAAGAGAATGCTAAGAATTAGTCACATTTGGGCTGACGTGATTGTGTTTATTAACTTTAGATTTTTATCACATCATGCCATTAACCTTCGATTTTTTTTTTTTTTTTAATCACTCTTACGTACATTAGCCCACTAACATGGAGTGGAATGAAAGTGTAGTTGTTAACATTCCTCTACTAGAAAAATTTTCGACTTAGCTGAAGCTGAGCTATGCAACTTGGAACAACGTTTTCGTTCTTGATAGAAGAAAGGCAATAAAATTAACTAGACGTACGAACCCTAGGATTTCTCTTTGGGGTCAAAATATGAATGAGAAGACAAGCTTAATTTTTAATCCTAATCTATGTATATAAAGGTACTAAGATAAAATTTGAAAACCAAGAAAGATTGAGGCCATCTTTGGCCAATATGTAGTTCCGATCCGTCCAAAGAAACAATTTATTTTTACAATTTTATTATTTTTTAAGTAATTATTTTTAAGTTAAATGTAAATAGATGCAACTGTTCAATTAAAATGTGTTCCAAGAAAATTTGGTTGGATGCATTAATTGGGTTAATAAGTTTTGACAAGATATGGTGCACCTTCAAACCCTTTTTTAGTTCATCATGTTATGGATTAATTACAACATAAAACCCTAAGTGGTGAGTACTTAGAAACTAAAAGATATAAGCATTAATGTAAAACAAATATTCCATATTCATAATATTATTAGACATCTAAAAGTTTCTAGTGGAAAACAGGTGATGAGATGTGTTGGAATGTATTTCGCTCGTGTTAAGGATCATCAAATATATTTCTTGATATTTTGATGAACTCAATATGCGGAGCATGCACCAACATGTAAAAACATCTTACAAATTCAGCTTCCAAGATATGAAACATGCCACAACATATATATAATTAATTACTTGAGCAAGTTGCAGTTAATGTCATTGAAAATCAAACCTTTGGCCTCGGATGCCAAGCCTAGCTAGGATCGTTTAACTCCATCGTTTGGCAGTGGATTGAGGTTGCACTGCCTCTGAAACATTTCTATTGGAATAGCAATTAATTCACACAGAAGAAAAAACCAGAAGAGAGAGATGGATGAACTAGAAGAAAGGAATTACCGTGTTGATAAGCAACTTCATGCCAGGTGATGGATAGTGAATAATGGGAATATATAAATGTGGACATATATATTGTAATTTTTTTTTTTTTGTTGGCCTAAAGAGCATTTAGATTCTTGCAATGGAATAGCTTTTAATCCTGCAAAGGGTTTATTGTCATTAACAATGGGCAGGATCACGCCAATATTAAATTAGAATGAGGCAGGCTAGCTAGGTTTGTTGATTTTATAACTTGATGAGAAGTAATTTCATTGAAAGCTCTTCTACAACCAGACATCTTTTAATTATTTTACCTGAATGGCCTTTTCTTCTTTTAATTTTTTTTAAATTTTATTTTTTTAATTCACCTGAATGGCCTTAATTATATTGGTGACGATGGCAATCTAATAATAGTGATGTCTCGTCAGTCTGTAACCATAAAACACATAATGGTTTTAGAGAAGCTAAAACCCTACTTTACATATTACAACTGTAGAGGTGATGTATAGTGCATTATCTGCTTATAATTACGGGTTTTTTTTAATCGAGTGCATTTCTTTTTGGCCCAAAAATGTTACTGTTGTTGACGTTAATTAAGATAGGTTTTTTTCTCTGCAAAAACATATAGTCCAACCCAGATTTGTCCAACGCAAAGCTGGCTTACACCCGAAACCTCTGCAAGCGCAGTTCATCGACAACTGGTTTGCACTTTCATCTCAGAACTCCTCGCTCTTCAACCAGATTTTGCCCTAAATTTCCATCCACCATAAATGGCTTCTCTCGGCCTCCACCGATTCAATCCCAATTTCCCGCCAATCTTTCTCAACCTAGTGAAAAACCATGCAATATTATTCACAGTCCGCCGCAAACACAAGCTCTAGCAGTAGCAGCAGCAGCAGCGGCAGCAATGCCTCTGTTACTGCTGGGGCAGCACAGGCCGCCAAGGGGCGTCACCCGGTTTATCGTGGTGTGAGGCGTCGGAGCAGCGGCAAATGGGTGTCGGAAATTCGGGAGCCGAGAAAGCCTAATAGAATCTGGCTAGGCACATTCCCTACACCTGAAATGGCTGCCGTCGCTTACGACGTGGCAGCGCTTTGTCTGAAGGGTGAACAAGCTGAGCTTAACTTTCCCAACTCAGCCTCTTCTCTGCCCGTGCCCGCCTCCACTTCCCCCCGTGATATCCAAGCGGCTGCCGCCTCTGCTGCCGCCGCTATGGGCGCAGCAAAGGATGCTGCCTCAACAGGGAATGAGGGTAGTGGAGCACAAAGCACAGTAGAGCCAGAAATAGCCGTGGCTACTAATGAATTTGTTGATGAGGATTTGATCTTTGACATGCCCAATGTTCTTATGAACATGGCTGAAGGGATGCTTCTTAGCCCTCCTCGCTTGGACATTGCTGGCGACGATGCTGAAATCTCTGGAGATCCCAACCTTTGGAAGTTTCCTTAATTAATCCGATATATATATATTTATATATACCATAATATATAATAATATTTTCTGCCGAAAACAAAACATGAAGAGAAACTTAAACTCTATAAATAATATATGACGGCGGAACCGGAGTCTTGCTACGAAAACTCAGAATGCAAGACGATGACAACATCAAATGCGTGTATGAGTGGCTTGGTTTGTTTAATAATTTGTACAGGATTTTCTGTATTCCGGATTTCTCTTCTTTCATCTTTCTGTTGTTTTCATGCTTCAGGCCAGAGTCCCAAAAATTAGAAGCAGCTTGAGTTGATTATTTCTTCCGACCTGAAACTTCATATCCTTCAACTCTCGCCAAAAACTCGCTTTAAATTCTTCTCTTAATAAAATAAAGGCCTTCTTGATTTCAGATTACTATGCTTTGATTGAAAGCTTTGGCAAGAATTTGGTGTTCATGAACTCGTCCATTTCCACCCTTAAAGGCACGAGAACTTTATCAAGTAGCACAAATCAAGCCGATTAAGCACGCCATGATCATATCAGGATTTGCAATTGCATTGAAAATTAAGAAGGGAAAGATTTCTAGAAATTTCAGACGCTCCACCGTCAAATATCGATCCATTAATCATGAGTCCCCCTGAGGTTCCAAATTAAGCAAATAGCACGAATGGTTTGGTGAAGAAAAGCAAGCAAGCAAGTTGGAAGGGTTAGTCAACAGAACAATCAAGAGTTACTTTTAAGGGTATCTTCATTAATTTAACTCAATAGGATCTTCATTTTAATATTTCTTTCTAGCATTACTTTGTGATGGTAATTAGAAAAGGAGCTCCATCCCCAAAAGTTTCCGGCCCACCTTACCATTTGTTGACGTGTCATTCTCACAAGTCTTGTTACTCTGACGTGTCACTCTAACAGTGGGGCACAGATACCATGGAATTTCGTGTTGGATGGTAACCCTTCACCTAGCTTCGACCTAGCTAGCTTTCGAAAGGGTCCACAAAGTCATGCATCGATCGTAGGTGTAGGGGCATCCATGAAATATGGTAATAGTTTTCAGTTTACGAACTAACTAGTGGGAGTGCAAAGAGATGAGAGTGAGAGACTTAGTGGGAGGCATGAAGAGGAATGTGGTTAATTAATTGGATACGCACCATGTTTAACATAATTAATCTTACCACTCAGACAATGGACCTTTGCTCAGAGGGAATTGAAACTTTTTTGTAAAGCGTATTCAGAAGCTTACATGCAATCTCAATAGTAGCACCTCCTTTGTACCTGTATGATTCCGATCATCTCGAATTTTCTGTTTGAATTTTTGAAAATTTAGGTAAAGAATGAAAGAGGAGAGTACAGGGCCTATTTGTCTAGACATCTCGGATACAAGTTCTTTACTTATCTTCACGTTTTTTTTTTTTAATAAAATTTCAACACAATTCCTCATGAAAGGCAAAAGAATGAGAGATGAGAGAAATATATTTTGAATTAAAATAATAGATTCAAAAGCTATAGGAAAGCTCTTTAGCTTCTCTATACATTGGATTCAACTTTAGCAAACTTAAGGTTTAGGAAAGCTGGGTAACTTTTTATGATTTTTTTGAAATTTTTCCTATATTTAGAGAATGTGATAGGTTATAGCTATTAAGAGTATTCTCATTCGGCTTCCTAAAATTACTCTATAGTTTAAGGAAAAAATCACATTTCCCTACTATGCACTTTTTCTAAGTACTTATATATGGCTCCCCAAATTAGGAATCCACTTTTACTCTTTTATTTAAATATATTTTTTAAGAATTTTTTATTATTTCTCCAACATTCATATGGAGAAAATGAAAAAGTTAGAAGAGAAATAATTTTTTATTGGTTTATTAAATAGTTAAATAGTAAGGGTGAATAGTGTTTTCTACTAGTAGGGAGCAGTATTCACACTTCCAACTTTTTTCTTCAAAGTGAAGAGTCGAATGGAAGCTCTAAAATGTCACAAAATACATTTTTTGCTTCATAAAGTAGGAAAATATCTATTTTATATAGCAAGATGAGAATGCTCTTAATAGTTATCCCAAAAACTTAAATTATTAAAAATAAGTAAATTTAATCAATACTTATGTGTGATATCAAACTTTCTTTTAATATGTGACGTCTAACACATGAAATATTTAATTGAAATGAAAAATGAATAATAAAAACATAGTTTGAAGTAATGACTTCTAACCTAATATCATATTAAATTATTATTTATTAAAAAAGCTTAATCTTATAAGTAAATTTAATCAAGACTCTTACAATAAAAAAGCTATTGTAAATGGTCTTACTCTTTGTGCTCGAATTTCCTGAAATTCTTGTTGGAAATTTCAGGAGATTCATCTGTTATTCCTAGGTAAATGTTTGATTTTCAGTGATATTAATTAAATACAGATCCTCTGTCCAATACTTATGTCCTTAACCTCAGTACGTACGTAAGTTCACTTCTAAGTTCTATCCTGGCAAGATGATCACAAATCTTACTTACAAAAAAAAATGATCACAAAGCTTGGGACATTGAATACATGTTCATATTTAAGAATTGAATTTTTTTATTTCACAGCCGCCATTGCACGTACGGCCAGTTCTCCACTATGATGAGTAATGACTAAACAAACATAAAAGAGAGGGTGCTTTCAACAACTCTGACTGCGTGTGTGGCCCAGCGACAGTAGGACATGTAACGTGTTAGCAGACCAAGAGCAGTACCATTTTTGTTAATTTATTCGATACTGCATCCAGGGGTTAGAGTGAATTTGGCAAAAGCACCATTTTTGTCGTTTGGATTGACAGCAGGCAAAACTCCATCTATGGCAGAAGTCAACAAAAGCGATGATTAGGGATCAAACGATGGCTTAAGCACCACAAAAAGGCTAATTATCACCTTTATTGACTGTGCTAATTATTTACATATATGATATGCTCCTCCTATTCATGCTTGCTGATGACAATTGAGGCGGCCATCTTTCTTAACTAAGTGCCTACATTACGGCTTGCCCAAATGACGGACTTAGACTGATACACCCATAACACAACTGTCTGGATTATGAATTCCACTATTCCAAACTGACAAGATGGTTACAGATAACATCCGGGGGTTTTCTGTCTTAAAAATATTTTCTATCTTGTCAGAAAGTACTTCGATTTTCTGTGCGATTGGACCCGATTTGATAGATATTTTAAACAAATTTGTTTCAAATATTACAAAAATTTAGACAATAAATAAATAAAAGTACAAAGTTCATTTGAAAGGTTGGTTCGATACCTTAAACTATTTGAATAAGATGAACTTTACAGTTTACTCTCTTTAAGTTTTTTGAATTTATGATAAATTCAGACAATTTAATTATAAGAAATCTTAATTCTTTCTGAAATTAACAATAATTTTAGGTAAAGTAGAAAAGTAAAAAAAAAAAAAATGTTGATGTTATAAGTATATATGATGTCATAACTATGCAATGGGTGTACTTTTATCTAGGAGCTCAAATCCTTTAAACAGTGAATTGATAGGGCGATGTATATAAAGACGATTGGCTTAGGATCCTTCAATTTTAGGTTGAGGTGGAAAGACGTCATAAGAAATTCAAATAGATCTTTATATGACGTTACATGCCGAAACACCAATTTAATTAATATTTGAAAATTCAATTCATAAAATCCAGAGATTGCAAGGTGCATGGCAATTTTTTGATACACACGAACTTAACACGACATTAATGAATTAGAATTGAAATATTTAATTTAATTAATTAAATAATTTGAATATTGATTAACTTATATAATTTTATACTTATATATCAACATGACCTCAACAAATAACATTTAAAATTAATAATTTTTAATTCGAATCTCACATGTGACCATGAATCTCTAACTTTAAGCTTGAGTGAAAACAAAGGCTAAAAATGGGTGTTCTCATATTGATGTAAATAAATGTTTTAATTTAGAATTCCTTGAATATGTTACATGCATTATATATGCAAGATGAATTCTAGAAACATTTTTTGGGTCAATGGAAAATAATTTCTAAGTCAATAATAAATATGTCACTGTATGAGGAAAATGGCTTACGCCCAATTGTGCAAGCCATTTTCTAGAACTTGTCTCCATTTCTTTTTATTACCTCCCTCTTCCAGAACTACAATACCACTTACCCTAATAGAAGAAGAACCAAGCTACCAACCCCTCTACCTCTCGCCCGTAACCCCCCCTACGCTGTCCCGACCATCCCTACGGTCAACCCCCCTCCCCCCAATAGAGGAACCCGACCACCCCTCTACTAGGACACCACTTTCATCCGCCTGTTGCTTGTCATCCCTGTTGCCCGTCTTAACCTCTTACCACCAAAAAAAATGAAACATTTGTGATTTTTCCAAAAAAAAAAAAATTATTGGCGACAATATCTGACATTGTCAAGTTAATTTGAGCTGTTTCCAATCACAGTGAGAAAATATTTTTCATACCAACCAAACAATTAAAAACATTTTCAATAATATTTTCAAGGTCTCGACCAAAAAATGAAGAATTTTGTGATTTTCCCAAAAAATAACATTTGACCAAAAATAGTTTTTTTTCATAAACAATTTTAAATAAAAACAAACAAATCAATGTGCTCAAATTGAAAAGAAAAACACAATAAGTAATGCTACACAAACTTTTTTTTTTTTTTTACAGTGTTTATAATTTGCTTACACTTGTTTAACATGTAATTCAATTTAGAAAATAGAATCGCTGAGAATTCTCTATCACTAACAGATTTTTTTTGTTGGTCGTAGATCCCCAAACCCTTGTGGTCTCGGATATCCCTGACAAGACCAAGGCAATGCCAGCCCAAGGTCCACTAAACGTATATTGGCCTGGCCCCACTGCCCAACCATTATACATGCCGAATGAGAATCATGAGATTACGGGTACTTGGACTCATTTTTGGAGTATGGATTTGAGATTATAACTTATACATTGTAGATTTTTTCTATTCATCCTATTTTTCAAAGTACTTAAAAAAATCACTAAGAATTTAATGACGAGAAATAAATTTTACATTCGAAGAGTCCTTCTTCTAACATAAAAATGGATTTTCTATGTCATGACTCAGGTCTACAATAATAATCTAAGTTTCTCTTTTAATATAAAAGTGAATCTCATACGTAATGTCCACAATAAAACCCATAAATCAAAAATAATAATTAACAGACCCTATTACCTTTTTAATCTATGACCAATAAATACATCCTAATGTATTGTGACGGTTTAAGGAATGATAATTGTGGGGAAAATAAATCATTGCATAGCGCTTCTATTGGCTCATATTGAAGGAAAGACAACTAAAGCTTAGAAAATAGTTGGGGCCCATGGAATGGCAGAGGCCGCGTAGGCCAGCACGAGGATCAGGGTCTCATCTCCTCATTGACCCCTCAGTCCTCCTCCTAATCCCAATTGGGAAGCATTATCGCGGCACGAGTAGCGACAATTTGGCAACACGATTTGACCTATTTATGAGGTGAAACTAAGAAAATACTTGTCATGCATCGAAGTGATGCAAAACGTTGAGATTGCCTTTTGACTAACAATAGTATCCAAATATTAGTTATGACCGTCACGCTAGTATTATAAGATATAACTGTGATTTATAACATTACTTTGATTTTTTATTTTTTTTAAAAAATAACTAATTAACAGTGTCACAAAAAAAAAAAGTGCAATTTTTTTAATTTTTTTATATATATATTTTTAATTTTATAAGTTAGTACACATAGGTGCCAACTAGATACCCACTTGGAAACTATGTGTCACGGTGTCACCCAACGTTTTAAAACCAAAACCGGATAGGTGACAAGCCAACTTTAATTAAGTTTATTGGGGATAAACTTGTGATACAGTATTGATGGATCATTGACATAAAATTCCGTATCATTCAAAGCGTCCAATCAATTTGATATTTTCACTGTAAAACTACACAAATATTCAAATAAATTGAAGACAACTAGCCATATTCGTTATCACCAACATCATAACGCTCCCAACACTTATACCATGAGATTGACCAGTATTGTACAAAATTATATGTACCTTGAATTTTGCATATTCGCAATCTTTGATTTCTAATCATATTTCCATCCTTTTCTTTTCTTGTCTTGAAAGCAAGAGTAACGAATTCTTCAACTTTAAAATGTCATACTGGAACTTTAACAGTATACCCTCCACACAACTTCAACACCATTTCATGCTTTTCTTCTTTCCTCAATATAAGTCCTACCCAGTACACTTATTTTCAATTGAGTGAAAATTATAACCCAAAAAAAAAAAAATGGGAGACAGCACACTATAAAACAATGAATATTCCCAATTAGATACAGTTTTTTCCAAATTCTGTGATTTTTTAAATTATATCATTGAGTCAATGAGATGAGTGGTTGAGTGTTGATCAAACTAATCACTGTTGATAAGATGGTACTGACATTCTCTAATTAAGAGAAATTTTATGGTTTTACTTGTACATGTTCTCGAATATGTGAGTTTTATAAAAATTCTATTCTATTTACTATTTAAATTATTAATACCTTGAAAGTAAAATTGTGGAAAATTTCTATCCTTATGAAATAGCACTTTATACTGACTCATAATCTTACACTCCACTTATGAAAAGATCGAAATCCTCTACAATATTTTGCTAGAAATACAGGAGACTGTGAGAAGCTCGCGATAAGATCTCCGCCGGATTGTAAGGAGGTGAAGAAATTGTACGAGGATCCGATCCCTTCATATACACTATGTACGTTTTGGATGGAAAAAGAAAATATTCAGGAAATGTGACAATTAACCCTCCGGCCCACACCAGAGAAGGCCGTTTATTAGCTTGTATAAGGTCAGCAAGTACAGCCTGATACGAAGGACTTACATTTCAAAATTAATGGGCTCAAACCCCATCAATCCGGGCCCTGACAATGTAATGAGCCTGACGTTGGAGCCAAGCATAGTGCAGATTGCATTTCGTACTCAAGAGAGATCTCTTTAGAAGTTTGAACCAACGAATAAATATTAGAAAAAAATGTAAAATCAATTTTTTTTAGTTAGCCTATATTATAAATCACTTGACGTAGAAGAAAAAATAATTCAAATGTATTTGGAGTTAGCCAAAATGACAATTTAGTTTTTGCAATCAAATTCTGTTAAAATACTTGATAGATTCTGTTAGTGTGTCACATCAGCATCAATGAAAAAAAATTAAGTTCAAATCTGAGGGTAACTTGCAGGCCACCCCTTGCCCCAAGGGATGGCTGCTGGTTGGCAACAACTCCCTTTTTTTTTTTTTTTTTGAAAATAAATTAATTTTTTAGTTTTATATATTTATATTTATTTTTAATTTTTTATTAAGAGTGAAATGTGTCATCATTTAACTGGTATTGATGTGACACACTAACGGAATCTATCAAATGTTTTGACTGAATTTGACTGCAGGGATTAAATTGTTATTTTGTCTTACCTCAAGGACCTTTAAATTATTTTTTATACTATATGGAGTGATTTATAATTTAGACTAACCATATGGATTGATTTTATATTTTTTCTTAAATATCAAATATTCTAATATTTAACCGTAAGTGTAGACTCAAACTTTTTCTTAAAAATTGAAACCAAACATATTAACTAACGTTTTATTCTATGTCAAATTATTAATTATTCTAAAAATTTAGGGCATATTCGTTACTCTAAAATATGATTATCTTGTAATAGGAATGAGTTTTACGGAAATACAAGAAGCTAAATTGAAAGAGTAATGATACAAGTTACCCTACATATCTATCTTGTATCAACCAAAAGTGACATGACTTTTAAAATTACTATTAGATCAAAAGTCAATAATGATCAATCATAAATTCAATGGTGCTTTTAAAAGTCACGTTACTTTTAATTGACATAAGATAAACATAGAGAATGACATATATAATTACTCAAAATAAAATAACCGTTCATATTTATTCATTTTATGACTACATACGAATGACTAAATTTCCATTATAAATTTCTTAATGGAAAGAAATCATATTTAAATCAAATTTTTTAAAACACCGTTACATACAAAATTAACACCAAATAATACCCCCTCCTCCTAGTTAGCGCCACCCTAAACCACCGGGGAGGTGGTCGCTGCCAAAATTAATAGATCTATTTGTATTCCACCTTGGAAGTCCCTGCCAAAATTATAGTCCGCACTTTGAAACGTCCAGGCTTCGGTATTAAGCTACCAAACAATCCAGAACCACCACGAGTTGAGGTCGAACTAACATTCAAACGCCTTTGCCTGGCAGCACGACTTTTCAAATACAACCCTGAGATGCCTCTGCTTAGCTCTTCAATCTCTTGTTCTGTCACTGCTATTTTGGATGTCGTTGGAGTTGCTGGAATATTGCCGCTGTGATCCCGAACAATTGGAAGTCTGTCAACATGCACCATAATTTTGGGACTATTATTGTGGCAATGAAGAGTTCTTGTGGATCGAGAAAACCGCTTGGGGTTCGGTTTGTAAAGTTGAGGTGATAATCTGTCTCGAGGCATGGGTGAGTTGGAAGACACACCATTTCTGTATGTGGGCGTGGAGGGTTGAGGAATTTGAAGAAGCAACGAAGAATGATCCATGGGTGCGCGCACTACTTGTTGTGCTTACGAGCAGATGGAATTTGAAGGAAATGGGCACTGGTTAATTAGCTCTGTCTGCGTTGAAGGAAATCAAAAACTATGTTTATGGTGAGCCTAGCTATAGGGTGGGCTTTGGTTTATATAAGAAAGGAATTCAAGTGGTTGATCTTTCAAAGTTCAAATGCCGCGCATATATTAATATCACCAAGTCTCGATCAGTTGCAAACCTCAAAGACTTGGTCTTTTAGGTTTACAGGCGCGTTATGGTGGAACGATCGATAGAGATTGATGTGGTCAAAGCTAGTCCATTAGTTTTGCATTGACGTTGTCTAGGATCTGTGTGCTTGCAACTTGCAAGAGCTTCTAATTTTAGTGTAAACGTACGGATAGTCAAGTGTGAGAGGAGTCTTATAGGCCCAAGCCTGGAAAGGCCATGTATTTTGTTACATGGGATAGATATGTGTTTTTTTTTTTATTAATTGTAAGGACAAATTTAAAAATAATTTTATTAAAAATGCATGTGAGAAAAAAAAATTATTTTAAAAGAAAACTTTGTCCATTATTAAAGTGCGGTTCATATAACAGTATTGTTTAATTTTAAGAGACTCATCTATGGTTATTATGGCTTTCAAAATTCAAGCACTTTTTTCCATTTTGACAAATGGCTCCCGTGATTAGAGAGATATTATCTAGACCCTTTTTATTTTGAAGTCTTGGGAAGTTTGTAAAGTGGGAAGGAAGGGAAATTAATTATAAAGCTCATGTAGTTGCTAAATCGTAAATGGACTGCTGTCCACAATTGCTTTGGGTTATTTTCTGATTTCAACCAAATGTCTTTCGCCCTTATAATTTTGAAAATTTTAAAATTAATAAAATGAAAAGAAGAATTGAACTCCAAAACACGATATATATGAAGGATTATTTATAATGGTATATTTGAAAAAAAAAATATGAATGAAAATAAATGAGAGACGGACGAGAAATTAAAAAAAAATAACATTTCTCTTCATACAAATAGAAGAACTGAAGTGAAAAGTAAACAAATATTATCACTAGTTAGGTCTAACGGATTTACATTTCTTTTCTGAGCATTTAATAGATTTACAGATTTATTTGTGTTCCACCTTGGAAGTCCCTGCCAAATTTATAGTCCGTACTTTGAAACGTCCAGGCTTCCGTATTAAGCTACCAAACAATCCAGAACCACCACGAGTTGAGGTCGAACTATCATTCAAACGCCTTTGCCTGGCACCACGACCTTTCAAATGCAACCCTGCGATTCCTCTGCTTAGCTCCTCTGTTTCTTCTTCTGTCACTGCTATTTTGCTTGTCGTTGGAGTTGCTGGAATATTGCTGCTGTGATCTCGAACAATTGGAAGTCTGTCAAGATACTCGAAAATTTTGGGACTATCATTGTGGCAATGAAGAGTTGTTGTGGATCGAGAAAATCGCTTGGGGTTCGGTTTAAATTTGTAAAGTTGCGGTGATAATCTGTCTTGAAGCATGGGTGAGTTGGAAGACACGCCATTTCTGTATGTGGGCGTGGAGGGTTGAGGAATCTGAAGAAGCAACGAAGAATGATCCATGGTCGCGCGCACTACTTGTTTTGCTTACGAGCAGATGGAATTTGAAGGAAATAGGCACTGGTAATCAGCTCTGTCTGCGTTGAAGGAAATCAAAACTATGTTTATGGTGAACCTAGCTATGGGGTGGGCTTTGGTTTATATAAGAAGGAATTCAAGTGGTTGACCTTTCAAAGTTCAAATGCCGCGCATATATTAATATCACCGAGTCTCGATCAGTTGCAAACCTCAAAGACTTGGTCTTTGGTCTTTGAGGTTTACAGGCGCGTTATGGTGGAACGATCGATAGAGATTGGTGTGGTCAAAGCTAGTCCATTAGTTTTGCATTGACGTTGTCTAGGATCTGTGTGCTTGCAACTTGCAAGAGCTTCTAATTTTAGTGTAAACGTACGGATAGTCAAGTGTGAGAGGAGTCTTATAGGCCCAAGCCTGGAAAGGCCATTTATTTTGTTATATGCGAAAGATATGTGTTTTTTTTTTTTTTTTTAAATTGTAAGGACAAATTTAAAATTAATTTTATTAAAAACGCATATGAGAAAAAAAAATTAAACTATTTTGAAAGAAAACTTTTTCCATTATTAAAGTGCGGTTCATATGACCAGTATTTTTTAATTAGACATAAATTAAAGGTATTCAGTAATTTATTTAAAATAAAGAATTATTTAGAATCAAAATTAGAATATAAAGGTAAAATAATTTTTGAAATTTTTGTGAGAAAAAGTTGAAAAAAAGAAAAGGTTATTTGATAATATGATTTTTTTGAGAAATGAAAAAAGGAAATGCTTGCCAGTTCTATACGAGAAAAAAGAGCAACAGAGAAGACCAAGACCTGGAAACGATAGAATAGGGAAAAAAAAAAAAACTGGAAACGACATTTCGTTTTGCGTCATGTGTAAATTTTGGTCAGTCAAAGATGTCGTTTCTAGTTATTATTAAATCTTTTAAAACCCTTTGCAGGAGATCCGTTGAAAAACGATTACAAAATCCTTCAACTACGGCCTATCAATCGGCTAGGCCCGCCTCAGCCAAGGGAAATGCCTTACAGAACCAAGGGAGGAAAGGCCGTATATGTTTTGGAAGGTTTGGCCTAAGCCACTTCAGAAGGGCTCTCTGTTGGATGGACTAGAAAATATTTAGGAAAGGCACCCATTAGCATTCCAGGCCCACACCATTTGAGGCGATTTATTAGTTTTTATTATAGATCAGCAACTATTATGTGCATTCTCATGAGCAAGTATAGGGATTCTTTTCAGTCACTTGAACGAGAGGTATTCAGTCAGTGTACATATAAGAATAATTTTGTAAGGAAAAAAAAAATGAAAAAGACAAATATGCGCTTATTTTTACACTGATCGGACACTCTCCATTCATTTGAACCGGAGAGGATCCTAGTCCCATGAACAAACGGGAATAAAAGCATTAACAATAGACATTTAATCTTTATTTAAAAAAAAAATTAAGAAACAAAATTACTTTTTATTTTCCTATAAAAACACTTTACAATAGATTTTATTATCTTTCTATATATTAGTTAAATACTATTTCATTATTATTAGTTTATTCTTTCTTTCTTTTTTATGACTTTATTTTTTTTGTCATTTTACTGTTTATTGTGTAACGTGTATTTTAGGATTATATTAATCCGGATTAATAAAAGGGAACAAACTTTATAAGGTCTTTGTTACAAGTACCTTTTTGTAATTAGTTTTTTTTTTTTCTCAAATTTTTCTTATATTTAGTGAATAGAACAAGCTTTACAGTATATGTTAAAGATTTTCTTTCTCTATTATTTATCCCTTTTTCAGAAATGAAAAAGGAGAGATTTTGACTGCCTGCAATTTTATTCTTGATGTGAATTTGGAAGAAGCACATGCAATTTAATTTATTCGTTTCAAAATTGGCCGTCTTGTGGCTATATTCCATTAATTTTAGGAGACTCATGGATCGTTATAATGGCTTTCAAAATTCAAGCACTTTTTTCCATATTGGCAAATGGCTCCCGTGGTTAGAGAGGGATTATCTAGACCCTCTCTACTTTAATTTGAAGTCTTGGGAAGTTTGTAAAGTGGGAAGGAAGGCAAATTAATTATAAAGCTCATGTAGTTGCTAAATCATAAATGGGCTGCTGCCCACAATTGCTTTGGGTTATCTTCTGATTTCAACAAAATGTCTTTCGCCCTTATAATTTTGAAATTTTTAAAATTAATAAAATGAAAAGAAGAATTGAACTCCAAAACACGATATATATGAAGGATTTATTTATAATGGTATATTTGAAAAAAAAATATGAATGAAAATAAATGAGAGAAGGAGGAGAAACAAAAAAAATAACATTTCTCTTCATACAAATAGAAGAACTGAAGTGAAAAGTAAACAAATATTATCACTAGTTAGGTCTAACGGATTTACATTTCTTTTCTGAGCATTTAATAGATTTACAGATTTATTTGTGTTCCACCTTGGAAGTCCCTGCCAAATTTATAGTCCGTACTTTGAAACGTCCAGGCTTCCGCATTAAGCTACCAAACAATCCAGAACCACCACGAGTTGAGGTCGAACTACCATTCAAACGCCTTTGCTTGGCACCACGGACTTTCAAATGCAACTCTGAGATTCCTCTGCTTAGCTCCTCTGTCTCTTCTTCTGTCACTGCTCTTTTGCTTGTCGTTGGAGTTGCTGGAATATTGCCGCTGTGATCCCGAACAATTGGAACTCTGTCAAGATACTCGAAAATTTTGGGACTATCATTGTGGCAATGAAGAGTTGTTGTGGATCGAGAAAGTCGCTTGGGGTTCGGTTTAAATTTGTGAAGTTGCGGTGATAATTTGTCTCGAAGCATGGGTGAGTTGGAAGACACACCATTTCTGGATGTGGGCGTGGAGGGTTGAGGAATCTGATTTCTGTATGTGGGCGTGGAGGGTTGAGGAATCTGAAGAAGCAACGAAGAATGATCCATGGTTGCGCGCACTACTTGTCTTGCTTACGAGCAGATGGAATTTGAAGGAAATGGGCACTGGTTAATTAGCTCTGTCTGCGTTGAAGGAAATCAAAACTATGTTTACGGTGAGCCTATGGGGTGGGCTTTGGTTTATATAAGGACTTCAAGTGGTTGACCTTTCAAAGTTCAAACGCCGCGCATATATTAATATCACCAAGTCTCGATCAGTTGCAAGACTTGGTCTTTTGAGGTTTACAAGCGCGTTATGGTGGAACGATAGAGATTGATGTGGTCAAAGCTAGTCCATTAGTTTTGCATTGACGTTGTCTAGGATCTGTGTGCTTGCAACTCGCAAGAGCTTCTAATTCTTGGGTTCTAATTTTAGTGTAAACGTACGGATAGTCAATTGTGAGAGGAATTGGCCCGCCGCAGTAGAGGGAAACGCCTTATAGACCCAAGCCTGGAAAGGACACATATTTTTTGAAAGGTTTAGGCAGCAAGTCTAGCCTAGTCCAGTTTAATTTCAAGTTTTGAGTGAGCTAATTAAGAAGCAATTTGGTGTAGGCCCGCGTCCTGAAATTTGCCATTAGAATGAAGCTCCCACCAAATTAGTCTTTAGATTAGAAATATACCTAAATATACCTTAAATTTTTTTTTTTTTTCAAAAAATAAGAAGCTACAAATATTTGTTTATATTTTAGAAAAGAGAGAGGTCGCCGGTCAGCAATCACTAATTGGCGAGGGAGGACGACAAGCTGGAGCACGTCACAAAACCGCCCAAACTCCGTGCGATTTTCTTTTTCAATTTTGCACTGTTTGAGGAGAACGACAAGTTAGACCATGTACTATGAGGAGTATTGCTGGTGGAAACCTAAATTCGATGTTGGGGCTTCCACAGGAATTGTCCATCTGTTCCTCGCACAAATTCTAATTCCCAAAAAACAATGACACATTCAATTGGACTAGAACCAGGGTCAATGGGATCTCATTGGACAACTAGTTTTTGGACATGTTGAAGAATTGGAGACTGATTTGGTTGAAAGGGGGATATTATAACTTTTATCCTATTGTCCTGCAAATGGAGCTTATGTATGAGATAAGAGGCCATAATTTGGCCCGAGATTTGGTTTCCGGAAAGGTCGACAACTTTCAGGCGGTGGAAGAAGCAGCAACAACCCATCTTTGAGGGGGCCACCCCTCGGTAAGGAGACGTCCTCACAAGAGATGGGTGACACCCCTCATACGATGAAGGGTGGGCCCCCCTCACCAATTATT
>FXXK01000170.1:47546-66693 GCA_900184695.1 Betula pendula | reverse complement strand
ATACTATATATAACTAATTAACTATATTATAAGTATAATATATAATTATTGTTAACTATGTACGATGTGACATATATATAGTTATATAGTTATATATTAACTATCCAATATAATTATATTGTTATGTACTAACTTAACTATATATTTATAACTAAATATGTTAGTTTATGAACTTTAATAATAGATATGTTAAACACACATTGATACATACATTAATACTACTACATATTAAAGTATTATAATTAATATGAAATATTATATTTACTTAATTAGTATAGTTAGTTACTTTTATATATATATATATATAGAGAGAGAGAGAGAGAGAGAGAGAGAGAGGGTTGAGCTCAACTCAGTTCGAGTTTTACCGAGCAGACTGTCGAATGGACTGGTTTATTTATAGCCCTTATATCGTCAATTTATTAGATAGTAGGTTAACATGAGATTTATTTGATGGAAAATGATCATCTTTATTTTAAATTCTCTATTTCATTTGAAATGGAGAGTATCCAATTAGTGTTAAAAGAGGGACAAAATTGTTCTAAAATAATTTTGGGACAATTTTGCCCCTCCTATTTCAACTAATTGGACCCTCTCTATTTCAAATGAAATGGAGAGGATCCTATCCCTTATTTGCTACTAGAGAAAAATTTAAGGACCTAATTTTCGAAATTTAAAATCTATCAGCTAAATTGAAATAGCATGAAAAGCTATGGACTATTTTTTTTTTTTCCTTTATATAATCGGCCTTCATTAGTAGTATCTTTTGCACCCACATGAGATCCACTGACTCCTAAAGCATACCGTACGTGTAGCAATTCCTGGTGACTTACTTGTCAACAATATAAACGGACCAAATTAAGATCCACCAGATCATTGGTATTTTAGCATTTCTTAATGAAAAAGGAAAAAAGTGTTAAAGCCCAAAAAAAATAAGCCCATTTTATTGCAAATGAGTAAAGAAAAATCTGAATACATTTACAGCCAACGAATAAAGAATCTAAATGTAGAAAATGCAATTAAACAGAAGGTTACAGTTGTATTCAAAATTCAGAGTACATCTTCAATTGAATTACTTCTTTGGAGGGTGTTCATATAAATGGAATAGCCGTACTTTAAAGCGTTCCATCTTTCGGGATAAATCTTCTAGTCCTACTTGACCACGACGACCGCGCTTTGTGGTTGTAGGCACACCAGGGTCATTATCGTAACTATGAATAGGTCTTGTGGGTTGAGGTAGCTGTAGGACTACTTGGTTTGTACGAAGACATTTAGATGATAATGTTTCTTCAGACATGCATTGGTAGGAATTCGCAGGCATTGGTACCCCCGAAGGCGAAGGGTGATTCATGGTACTGTAGTACTGAGAGCTAGCAGATGAACTCGAAGAACTGACGGAACTATATATATTTTAATATATATATATATGCAGTTAATAGCTTTTGTTTGGAACCAAGAAAATAATGGTGGAATTAATGGAGGCAGGCAAAAGTTTAGTGGGGCTTAAGGGGTCGGCCTTGGTATATATAAGCAGGTCTGTGACGCTGTACGTGAAGTGACAAACCGGTTGATTAATATATCATTCAAACATTGAAGTGGCCAACGATTATACCTTATTTTCAATGAAGACTTGGTCTGTTTTCTTGGTTTTAGTCTAAGAATTCTGCGTTGATGCGGTCATAGTCCCTTCAGTTTCACGGAAGAAGGATGCGCCAGCTTGCACCTCTAATTCAGTAATTGAAGCCCACGTGATGCTTTGCGCTAGAAAATCGGAGTGTTGGTCCTAATTCATTTGATTAACCAAAAATTAGTAGGTTCCATTAAACGCGGGATCATCTCCCACTGCAAAATACAGTTGGCGTCCGGGCAATTATTTCTTAGATGAGAATATATCATCCGACCTTTCCATATCATTATTTAAAAGTGGCTGATCAATATTTTAGCGAGGACCAAGAATTAATTTGACAAAACAGGATTGATGAGACAATTAAAAGTGGAACACAAATTTTTTACAAACGAGCTACATGTTTTTTTTAACTAACATGTTCCTCTAATCGCGTGTTTTTTTAATAACTTACTTTTAGAAGCATTTTGTATGAGTTTATCATTTATCTTTCGTATGAGTTTCCTACAAATCAATTTGTAGGAATTTTGTGTCTTTAAAAAGTGTGTGTATATATATATATATTTGTAGCAATCTTTGTAACTATCTCTTCTTATTAATTTATCATTCACTTCAAAAGCTTAAGTTAATAAAAAAATATGAATTCAATTATTTAAGGATAGAAATTTCTTACAAACCAGCTTCTAAAAGTGACATATGTCCTTTAAACATGTGAGAAGCACATGCTATTAAAAAAAGTATGTGCTTCCCACATGCTGAGAACACATGTCATTTTTAAAAGCTGGTTTGTAAAAGTTTCTTACAAATCAGTTTGTAAAAAAAATTTCTCTTAAATTTTTTATGAATACTAAAATGACGTGGAACTTATTCGTTATAGAGAATTAAAATAATTAATCAAAATAAGTATTAAGAATACCAATTACTAAACTTTACATTATTTTAATACCCATCTCTTAATAAAAATGTAGCACCTATGTAATTTCTCAAGTTCCATTCAAAGGGTGAAGCTCCTTGTAATTTACTAATTTCAGTATCTTGTAAATTACTCGGAAACTCAAAGTGAGCTTCGGAGTAATTTATATGAATATTCGGCTCCATTAATTAGACATACCATAAGAGAACGTACCTTGCTAAATTCCTCGCAGCTTCACCTTTTGTGAGCCTAAAAGTCAAAAAGTAAGGCTGTAAAATACTCGGAATTAACCTCACCTTTTGTAAAATACCGCATAATTTATGCAACTCTCCCCAACCCTATATAAAACTTCCGTAGTCTAAATTAAACACCAAAATCAGCGATGGGAAGCAATTTTATTCAAGGAGAGGGCAGTGATCACATCATCAGCTTTGATGAATATCAAGAGGAGTACTCCAACAATGTAGACCACTCTTTGTCCAGACGCACCTCAAGGCCAGAAAACCAAGCCGAGATAGAAGGCCATCATCAAGAAGGGGTCGACGAGGGCCTCCTAGCGATGATGAGAAACAAGATCTCACTTGCCCCATTGTTCATTAGAGAATCCGTCCTCGGTGAAAACCCTTACATCTTTAGGCTTCCGTGGCAAGCCTCACCTCCAGATGATGGATGTTGAAACAGTTTTCAACACGTCCAGCAATAGGCACTGCAAAATAAGAAGAATAGAATCAAAGGGACTGTTGTAGTGTTACAAATATTTTTTATTTAAGCCATTTAAGACATGTTTTAATTGTTTGCATGTTCATGAGTTTTAACGAAAAAAAAATTAGCTTACGGTTTTTATTTTTTATCTTTTTCGTTTGATCATAAAACGCATAAGCCATTAGTCTTTTATACCGTTAGACATTAAGGCTTATCTGTGGGTTTTATGAAGGAAAACAAATCAAGTTTTAATTTATCTTTACGTTTTTAACCGTTGGTCATTAACAAATTTTTTATGGCATTTGACGTTATAAACTTTTGGTCAAATTATTTTTATGATTTGTTTTTTAGAAAACCCATCACCTTGGCCTGCACTCACGTTCACGTACATATATTGATTTCACAAGAGAATTTGACATAAGTTTTGACTTCTTTGGTTTCCATTACAATGTTGTCAAACACTTATTTTAAGGCATAAAGCTATATATTGTATTATTAGCTTTTCTACAAAAAAATGATTATAAGTCCCTCATCTTCTTTGAGAAAAAGGTTGTTCATTTTGCCTTCGTATTTAGAAGTTCGTCTTTAACGAAGGTAGAGGCTATAGTCTAATCCTGGGAGGTTGCGTGTCAAAGAATCCGATCACACCGAGTTAAATACTCCGGGAGGCACGAATCAACCTTTAAGGACAACGCTCTTGCGTGATTCTATAGCATTGTGAGATCTTTCCTTACTATAATTTTCATCTCTTATGTTCTATTTATTTTATTATTAATTTTTGAATTAATATTGTTATGTATCAACAAGAATTTTGTACCATCAAAATTTATTTCCAATAGGGACTTGGTGTGAGTACTAGCCGAGCCCACTCTGATGTCTAAGTCAATACTTGAGAATTTATATCTGAGAAAAACATACAATTAATGCGCTTATTATCACCCTAGTGTTTACCTGGTAGTACTGGTTCATTTATAGGCAGGTAATTGTCTTTTACTGGGACTTCTTTCAGCTTAAACTTAGATAAAGTTCATAGATATCCCTATTTACAATCGGTACACATTTGTTCTGGTTGATAGCCATCTTGTGCGGATTTATATTATATACTTGTCTTATCTTAAATATCTCCTTATCCTGATATTTCGGACTCATCTTTTTTTGATAAAAGATAACCTTCCACTTTATTAGATAATCTCTAGCCCAGAACATCCTCCATGTTACCTTTCCACCCGCGATATTTCTAAATGATATATCAGGCTTTGATCACTTCCTGGGCAACCCAACGGCCTGCTAACCTTTGTTGATTCCCTTGATCCAAATTCCCGGCCCTCAACTCTCGGTCCAACCCCTTGGGTTTATGGGCCTTATATGTTAGAGGGAATATTCCCTAACAATGGAGAAGCACAAGTGGCAGTGTCTCGCCTACTTTCTCAAGAGGCCCCATGACCAAGGATACTTATCAAAGTTCTATTCAAAGGGTGAAGCTGCTTGTAATTTTTTTTTTTTTTTTTAATGTCGCAAATTGCTCGTAACCTCACTTTGATACTCAAAGTTCCATAAGCAATGCTAAAAATATTAAATTTTTGGACTGAAATTTCTTACAAATTAATTTATAAAGAATTCTTACAAATCAGTTTTTAAAAGTTATATATGTTTTTTGAGCATGTGATAAGTACATGTCTTTTTATTAATGCAATTAAAAAAACATATGAGAAACACATGCTTTTAAAAAAAGTATGTGCTTCTCACATGAAAACACATGTCACTTTTAAAAATTAATTTATAAAAATTCTCTATAAATCAGTTTGTAAAAAATTTCTATTAATTATTTAATTAATATTTTAATACTTACCATCACATGCGAGCTTAAATTCTTTCTTAACCAGTGATGTTTAACACAATGATTATTTAATTGAAATAAACAGTAAATTGCAGAAAAAAAAATTCAAAACTTAGTACCTCTACTTAGATCAAGCCGTATATGTTACACAGTAGCTGCCTAAGCATGCTTACAAACTATTGATTAGCACCCTTGGCCTTACAATTTGGTGACTGCATATTTTAATTCTTCATCCTATATTTCACTAACTCCATTTATAATGCACCTTTTCCACACTTCTTACCGTACTTTTTTGAATAAGCATCTTTTTACTAAAACAAACCAAAGCTACAAAATTTACAAAAAAAAAAAACCAAAGCTACAACAAAACTCTCTATACTTAACTGGTCTCAGCTGCTTAAGAACAGAGCAGCTCAACAAACACCTACAACAACTCAGATATACAACTGCTTGACAATGCAGCAACACAAACAAAACACCAGCAGCCGTATACATGAAAAATCTAACTAACCATATACATCAAAAACAAATCTGCATAGACATAGCTTGGGAATCTGCTCCTCTTGAGAATGTGCTCCTCTGTTTTCAGCCCAAAGAGTCTAATTTTTAGGGTGTTCATAAGCATAGATGGTGTAGTAGGTCTGCAAAAACGCAAGCACAAAGAGCACCAAGGCAACCAATGCTGAAATCCACAACCATGGCTTGTTAAAATACTCACGCTTGAAGCTCGTCCATTGCCTATTGAGCCTATTCCGATAATACCCATTAACATTAGAGAACAAGCTCCACAAATTAATGTAATCAATATCAAAGGTCAAGTCCTTCCCCAAAATGTTGATGAAACTCGCAGCCTCGATGTCAGTCCCAATGTAATTATTAATGACATGGTGGTCGCAAAGGTACTCGACATCACCAGCGGTGTTGACAAGGCAGTCCAAGAAAAGCGCGTAGACCGAGACGTGCTTAGAACTGTTGTTGTAGCACTGCTCGAACGCGACAGAGTTCACCAAGAAAGAACACATGAATTCGTTGAGAATTATATTAGGCATTTCGATCACACCGTCCCGAAATTCAGCCACCAAAAAGCAATCGTTACGCGGATTGACCTTAATTCCTGCTCGACGGAGCTTCGAGACACTGGGAATAGTATCGAATGGCCTATACCAGTACTCTAGTGGGAATCCTTCATCACGATCCTGAAGCATGGCTTCGTGATCGGGTGGAATAAAAATGGACCGAACCAAGTCAAGCAAATGCAAGAAACTCCCGTTGAACCGAGACTTGTCTCCGGAGTATCGAATTCCCAGTATGGCTGAAAAAACTTTTATGCCGATAAAGGACAATGGCCGATCTGTATCGCCCCAAGACCAAGTAATCTTGGAAAGTTGAAATAACTGTTGCAGAACAAAAGACGGGATTTGATTCTCGAGCAGGAGCAAGTCCCCGTAGATCTTGAGTAATATAACCCTCCCCATCCGGGCAAGGGGGTGGCGTTTCACTGCCTGTATATCTTCGATTTCCACCGAGTAAAGGAAGTGAAGCAATTCTAAAATAAAACAACCATCAAGAACCATTATTTCGAGGAACTCATTGGTAGTGAGGGTGACGAGTTCGGAATAACACTCTCTGGCTCTCTTTTCAAGAGGAAGTATGTTTTCCACGTAGAGCTTTAGGTCTTGGGGCCTCTTGAGAAAGTAGGCCAGACACTGCCACTTTTGTTTCTCCATCATCTGGAGGTGAGGCCTGCCACGGTGGTAGGGCCCGATGGAGACCATTTGGGGCTCGTACGACTTGCCGTTGATGTTCTTGAACCTCTGCGGAAGCCTGAAGATGCAAGGGTTTTCACCGAGGACGGATTCTCTAATTAACAATGGGGCAAGTGAGATCTTGTTTCTCATCATCGCTAGGAGGCCTTCGTCGACCCCTTCTTGATGATGGCCTTCTATCTCGGCTTCGCTTGCTGGCCTTGAGGTGCGTCTGGACAAAGAGTGGTCTACATTGTTGAAGTACTCCTCTTGATATTCATCAAAACTGATGATGTGACTGCCCTCTCCTTGAACAAAATTGCTTCCCATCGCTGATTTTGGTGTTTACTTTAGACTACGGAAGTTTTATATAGGGTTGGGGAGAGTTGCATAAATTATGCGGTATTTTACAAAAGGTGAGGTTCCGAGTATTTTACAGCCTCACTTTTTGACTCTTAGGCTCACAAAAGGTAAAGCTGCGAGGAATTTAGCAAGGTACGTACTCTTGGGGTGTGTCTAAGTAATGGAGCCGAATATTCATATAAATTACTCCGAAGCTCACTTTTGAGTTTCCGTGTAATTTACAAGATACTGAAATTAGTAAATTACAAGGAGCTTCACCCTTTGAATGGAACTTGAGAAATTACATTGGTGCTTCATTTTTATTAAGAGATACGTATTAAAATAATGTAAAGTTTATTAATTGGTATTTTTAATTTTATTTTGATTAATTATTTTAATTTTTTCTAATGAATAAGTTCTACGTCATTTTTAGTATTCATAAAAAAATTTAATATTTCTAGCATTTCTTATGGAACTTTGAGTATCAAAGTGAGGTTCCGAGCAATTTGTGACATTGAAAAAAAAAAAAAAATTACAAGCAGCTTCACCCTTTGAATAGAACTCTGATAAGTATCCTTGGTTACAGGGGCATTATTGGTTACTCGATCGGTGTGAAATGAAACTTTTTGAGTTTTGCTATCGCAAAATGATCAAGAACCAATTAGGCTGGCCCGCCACAGCCAAGGAAAATTTGCCTGTACAGTTAAACTTCAGCTTTTGATGGGCTCAAATCAATCTGGCGTGGGCTCGCGGGCTAACATTTGCCATGAATGAGCAAGAAGTAATTCCCTCCAAAACACCGGCTTCCAAGTTTCATACCATTTTAAATTTATCCACCTTCGTTTTGGGATCTAGTGGTTCCTAGAAAGTTGGTGCATTTTACTGTTAACTAATAAGGTACTGATTGATTTTTTTTTTATTATTATTATTATCATAATAATATCTTCTTTTTTTTAAAAAAAAAAAAAACAGTTTGCTTAAAAAATGTGGTTTAAGCTAGCATTTGACGTGCATAATGTTGTGAAAAAATAATTTTTTGCGACTGCAAGAAACAGAAAAAGAGAAAAAAAAAAAATTCAGTTACACCAAGATTTACCGTCATCTTTATTCAAGCCATTGTTTAAATAAACGTACAACCAACAATAAGATTCTTAAGAAAAAAAAAAAAAACAACTTACATGGAACTCAAATACTCTTAACCATGACTAAACATATTGGACATATATATATATATATATATATATGACTTTTATTCAACAATAACAACATGAGAGATGGACTTCTTGCAAAGATCGGTAGACGTCTTCTAATAAGCAACCGTAACAGTTTCCCTTGGCAAAATGGGTCCATTACAAGCATTCATAAAAGTGACGCAAACAAGAAAAATTTTACACAAAAATCCATATGATCCTCTTAAAACAAGTACCAGATGATCGATCAGGTGGTTTAATTATTGTGTGGAGGGGGTGGAGGTGTAGGAGAATCCCCATTATTAGGATGCACATAAGAGTAGACGGCGAAGAAGGTTTGCACAATCGTAAGCAGCAAGAGCACCAAGGCGGCAAACGCCGAGATGAACGTCCACGGCGTGTTAAAATAGGTATGCTTGAAGCTTGCCCACTGCACATGCCACCTATTCTCATAATACGTGGCCACATCTTTGAACAATTTGGACAGATAAGAGTCACGAATATCAAACGACACTTCCTTGCCATATTTTTTAAAGGCGGCATTAATATCAAACGACACATCCTTGCCCAATTTCTGCAAGTCATGCATATCAAACGACACTTCCTTGCCCAATTTGTTGATGACGACCGCAATCTCGGAGTCGTTGTCGAGGTCATTGTTAATGACGTCGCGCTCCCGCAGGTAATCGACGTCCTCCGAGGTGTTCACAAGGCAGCCCAAGAAAGTGGCATAAACCGTGACGTGCTTTGAGCTGCTCTTGTGGAGCTGCTCGAATGCCACACAGTTCCGCAAGAGTAATTTCATGAAGCCGCTTATGGTTATGGTGGGCATCTTTATCACACCGTGCTCGAATTTTACTGCCAAGAATGTGTCCGCCTTGCCAGGACGGACTTTAATCCCCGCACGGCGGAGCTTCGAAATGCAGGGAATGAATTGGATCTGTGCGTCGTCGTCTTTCTGGCAAAGCTTGGAGAAGCAAGGAATAAATGGGATCTGCTTGCAAAGCCTCGAGAAGATGGGAATAAATGGGATCTGTGTGCCGGCGTATTTCTGTGGTGGCATTGGTATTAAACTAGATCGAACCAAGTCCAGCAAATGCAAGGGCCGATTTTCGGGATTGTCGTCGCACCTCTCTTTGAGTTCCTTGGCGTACCTCTCTATGGCTTGGTTGGGTCTTCTCAAAACGTTGTTAAAGAATCGCAAAGCAAGCAAGGGCAATGACGGACCGGGCTCCTCGTCAGGCATCTTAGAAATCTCAAATAACGTTTCGAGGACGAAAAAAGGGATCTGACACTCCAGCAGGAGCAAATCCCCGTACAAATTCGGTACTTTCATCGGCGGTGCATCGGCCTTGAGCAATCTCGGATTGTTAGACTTGCGAAACAATTCTAATATAAAACAACCATCAACAACCATCGTTTCCAAGAACGGACACCAGTCGCCGATCATCTCTCCAGAATAACACTTTCTGGCCTTCGTTTCAAGTGGGTGTATGCTTTTGAAGCACTCCTCTAAGGTTATACCTTTGGCTCGGGTCCTGGACAGCATGGAGTGGAGGCATTGCCACTTGATTTTGTTTTTGTTGTTTTCCCAAGGGCTCCAGTAGTTGGGCCCAATGGGGATGATCCCGGGAATGTACTCCTCGCCGGTGATCAGCCGGAACCTATCGGGGACTCTGTAGATGCAACAACCACTGCTAGGGGCTTCCCTCCGCATATCGGACATCTTCTTATCCATTATGTGGGATAGTTTGTCGCAAATATTGATGACGTAGTTACTGGATTGTCCTTCCACCGAATTTCTTGCCATAGTGGATTTTGGTGTTTTTGACTATAGGTATGAAGTTGAAGGTGGTGTACGTTGCCCTGTGTTTGAGGGAGGTTTTATCTTGGTTTGAGGGAACATACATGCCAGGATTAGGTGGCCATATTTTATTTGTAGAATGTTCTATTTGAATTTTTATAAAAGACAATATTTCATTTAAATTGGGTTGGAAGAACTTCCTTCAACTTAGTTTATAAAATTGTCATATGCCTTTTTGCATGTAAAAAATACATATTTTTTTTAATTACAATGACAAAGTTGAAAACACATGTCATTTTTATAGATTAAATTGAAAGAAGTTTTTCCAACCCAGTTAAAAAAAAAAACTCTATCCTTTTATTAGATTTTTAATTTTTAATTTATCCTTAGGACTATATTTATATTACCATAAATTTTATAACAGTATAAAAAATATTATACTTGTTAATTGTTTGTATTAACAAAAAATATTGTTCAAAAATAAAAAAGAATAACAAAAAAATCTTAACAGGTAAGGGTGATTGAAAGGGGCAAAGGGGCTAATGTATCCAAAACTTCCATCGCAAACTTTGAAAGAATAGTTCAAAAGCTATGACAGTTTGGAGGTAAGCAATTTTTTCAAAAAAAGAAATGAAAAAAAAAAAAAAAAAGCGATTAATGTTACCTTTTGACAAGAAAGAAAGGTATCATTGCCAATTGGTCCTCGCTGGAGTCAATTTTGGCAAAGACTCGATTCAGCGAGGACCTATTGGCAATGATACCTTTATTTCTCGTTAAAAGATAATATTCCTCGTTGGAGTCAATTTTGGCAAAAACTCGATTCAGCGAGGACCTATTGGCAATGATACATTTCTTTCTCATTAAAAGATAATATTCGTTGCTTTGTCCAACCTACAATTAATGAATTAATCCTTAAATGAGAGAGCCTCCGCACCTGACCACGTAAAGAGCAATCGAAACTAAAGCAAACCAATTGGTATATAAGAACTGACGAGATTAGACATATCAATGTTAATAATCTGTTAATCTGAGTGATTGGAAAATAACAAATAAGAAATAAAAGAGCTGGGTTTATTTCAAACCATTTTTTTACATGTAAAAATTACATGGATTTTTCATAATTTTTGGGATCATGCCAAGTGTTCGCTGGTGCACCATCGAATTGAGGCCCATCCGATTTAGAAACAAGGCCTCAGAGCCATTCGGCCCAGTGAGAGATTCAGCCCCAGAGAGATTTACTGTCTGATCAAAGCCTCAAACGGGAGTTATACAAGTTGGGTGATCAGCCCAGTCCAAACTAACATTCAATCATTCCATTTGACGTGCCTAAAACCCGTCTGAACATCTAATACTGGAAATTAAATATTGTATGTATAATTATTTTACAACTCTCTTATAACTTTTGATATATATAAATATGTGATCATGTATTGACATGTGTTACTTACAATAAAAGAAAATTAAAAAACCCAAACTCTATTTTTTAAATTTATTTGTGCCGTTTTCTAGTTATATTTTTTTTAAAAAAAAAAAATCAAGGGATTATAACATAATATAAGTAAGTAAAAGAGGTAACATTCTCCTCTTTTTTTTTTTTTTCCTATTCGATTAGGGGGAGGGAAAAAGGGGGATTACATTCAGTTGCAAAGGCAAATGGCCAACGCTATATATGAATTTGAGCCATTTTGGGTTGTCCTTTGACCATATTTTCTGGTACTGCATGTCTTTTGATTTGGTTACAACATTTATTTTGGGCCTAATTTGGTATACCATATTTTGATTCCGTTAGCAAGAACGGAATTTCTTGTACTATCAAGGATTAATCCTTGATAAATTTAAAGTCAACAAGAATAATTAACTATTAATGATGACATGCCTTTATAGTTTTTTTTTGTCGATCTTTAAAGTTATTTGTGACGAGAAAAAGTCGTCGTTAATAGAAAATATAAACAAAGACATAAAAGTCGTCGCAAATAACTTTTTATGACGAAGCAATAACGACGACTTAATAGCGATGTATTGTTACTGTTAAAAGTCATTTATAACGACATTTAAATTTTTAACAATTTTTTGTTGTCGTTAAAGATCAAAATTCTTGTAGTGGTTATATTTGTTTCATTACCCATCAAAACTAGCTCGTGGGGTATCTAGGACGAAGAAAAATTTAGGTTCCTTTGGAGTGAATCGAAGAATCTCATGTATTTTCACTTGTGTTCTCCTTCACAACCCCTAGGGATGTACTAGCAGTTATGAACTACTAGGTACTTCCCGCGAGATGCACATACTTTTGTAGGACAGGCCAATTAGATTTTTTATTTTATTTTCTTCTTTGTTTGCTTTGAACGTTCTAGTGATTTTTTCTAATAACAAGATTATTATTGAAGAATTTTTTTTTTAAAAAAAAAAACTTAAATTTAATTGCATCCACAAATTTCTCTAGGCAGAATATGGCCCACTACAACACTACAAAAAATTGGCTCATTAGCACATTTTTTTTTGTGTGCCGTTAATGAGCACTTTTCAATCCTGATATGGAGGCTGTTAAAAGTTAGACGTTATTGATCATTGCCACTTTTATAGTGGTTATTGATGATTACTTAATAGCAGCCACTTTTCTTGTTCCAAATGATATACATTATGACTACTAAAAATCTATAAAATTAGAATTGGAAGTGACCGCTAATGATCAAACATTAGCAATCAAATTAAAATGGCTGCTAATAATAAAACATTAGCGACCAAAGGAAAAATGATACAAAAAAGTAGAAAAGCTTAATTTTACATTCATAAAAATCCATGAACCGACGATGGTGTATGTATGGAAGGTATATTTTTTTGGCAAGCGTAAGCAGTAAGAGCACAGTGGCAGCCTAAAAGGAGAGGAACGGCCACCGCGCATAAAAATTTAATTGCATGATTTGCACCCTTAAGTTCTTAACCTTACAATGATACAATCTAGTGACTGCATAGATCAAATATTCCTCATCCAATTCACTAACATCTCCATTTATAAAGCACCTTTTCAACACTTCTTGCCGTACTATTTTGGTGAAAACGCATTGAAAAATAGCTGGTCTCTACTTTCTTCTCGGCTTCCACAAACAAAGACGGCATATCTGCAGCATAGCCCCATTCAAAAATGACTGCGTTTGGTGCAATCGTAGAAGCCCCAACCAGGCCCCGTCACGCAAGATCGTTGAATGTTTGGCACTTATTTTTGTATGGAGAGAGGCAGAGGAAAGAGCTTATTTTTTATAATAGATGGTGTAGTAGGTCTGCAAAAATGTAAGCACGGAGAGCACCAACGCAACCAAAGCTGAAATCCACAACCATGGCTTGTCAAAATACTCACGCTTAAAGCTCGTCCACTGCCTATTGAGCCTATTTTGATAATAGGCATTAACATTAAAGAACAAAATCCACAAATTAATGTAATCCATATCAAAGGTCAAGTCCCTGCCCAAAATGTTGATGAAGCACGCAGCCTCGTCGTCGGTTCCAATGTAATTGTCAATGACATGGCGGTCGCAAAGGTACTCAACATCTCCGGCAGTGTTCACAAGGCAGTCCAAGAAAAGCGCGTACACCGAAAAATGCTTGGAACTGTTGTTGTGGCACTGCTCGAATGCAACGCAGTTAACCAAGAAAGAGCACATGAAATCATTGAGAATTATATTAGGTATCTCAATCACACGGTCTCGGAATTCAGCCACCAACAAGCAGTCCTTACGCGGATTGACCTTAATCCCCGCACGGCGTAGCTTCGAGACACTGGGAATAGTATCAAATGGTTTGTACCAGTACTCGAGTGGGAATCCTTCGTCACGATCCTGACGAGTTGCTTCATGATCGGGAGGTATAAAAATTAACCGAACCATATCCAGTAAATGCAAGAATTTGAGCCCGTGGAACCGAGACTTGTCTCCAATATTGCATCGAATTCCCAGTATCGCTGAATAAACTTTTATGCCGATAAAGGACAAAGACTGATATGTACCCAGCCAAGTCTTTCTTGAAAGTTGAAATAACTTTTCCAGAACAAAAGACGGGATCTGATTCTCAAGAAATAGCAAGTCCCCGCAGATCTTCAGTAATATTACCCTCCTCATCTGGGCAAGAGGGTGGCGTTTCACTTCTCGTTTCTCTTCGATTTCCACCGAGTAAAGGAAGTGAAGCAATTCTAAAATAAAACAACCATCAAGAACCATCATTTCAAGAAACTCACTGCTAGTGAGGTTGATGGTTTCGGAATAACACCCTCTCGCTTTCTTTTCAAGGGGAAGTATGCTATCCAAGTAGACCTTCAGGTCTTGGGGCCTCTTGAGAACGTAGGCGAGGCACAGCCACTTGTGCTCCTCCATCATATGGAGGTGAGGCTTGCCGCGGTGGTAGGGTCCGATGGAAACCATCTGAGGCTCGTACGACTTTCCGTTGATGTTCTTGAATCTTTTCGGAAGCCTGAAGATGCAAGGGTTTTCACCGGCGGCGGGTTGATCTCTACCTAACAATGGGGCAGTCATGGAGATCCTGTTTCTCATCATCTCTAGGAGGCCCTCGTCGACCCCTTCTTGACGCTGGCTTTCTATCGTGGCTTCAATTTCTGACCTTGAGGTGCTTCTGGACATGGAGTGTTCACTATTGTTGAAGTACTCCTCTTGGGATTCATGAAAACTGACGACGTGACTGGCTTCTCCTTGAACAAAATTGCTTCCCATCGCGGAGTTTGGTGTACGTTTTAGAATATGGGCGTGAAATGGAAGTTTTATATCGGGTTGGGGAGAGCTGCATAAACTAATTAAAAGGTCCTATTTGAACAGGAACGATGGAGAGTTTGAGGAGGTTTCGAGTATTTTACAACCTTACTATTTTTCTTTTTGGCTCACAAAAGGTGAAGTTGCGAGCAATTTATCAAGGACTATTGGAGCTGAAAATTCTTGTAAGAGGTTCCGAGTAATTTACAAGGAGCTTCACCCCTTGAGTGGAACTTTGACTATCAAAGCGGTTCCGAGTAGTCTAGAAGACATTGAAATTACGAGCTTAACCCTCTGAATGGAACTTTGAGTATTGAAGTGAGGTTCCGACCAATTGACAAGACACTGAAATTACATGCAGCTTCATATGACCAAAATAATCATACAATTTAATGAGAAATAATAGTACGTAGTAGTTGTTTTCTTAAATGACAATAAGCAATAGAAAATTACCAGAAACCGATTAGCTAGGCTGGCCCGCCACAGCCGAGGGAAATGCCATGTAATGGACGGAGCCAGCACATTATTTGGGCATGGGCCAAAACCAAAAAAAAAGTAGAAGGTAGGGCCAAAAAAAAATGGGTAAGGGCCAAAAGGTTAAAAAAACACAAAATTAGCTTATAAAAATATAAATTAAGCCTAAAATTTTTTTTTTTTGTTTGTTGGGGGGGCCAGGGCCCCTACCGCCCCCCCCCCCCCCCTCCCTCCGTCTCTTTCTGCCCAAAGCTTCTTTGAAGATTTAGGCAACCAGTCTAGCCTGTACAGTTTTACTTTTCAAAGCTTACGCATCCCGGCCACAACCTCTACTCTCGTGTAAATGATTGCTCCTTCTAATTAAAAATTCACGCACGTGATCAATTGCATATGCACTTTGGATTAAAAATGGATGATTCATCTCAAGTCTGATATCTAAGATTTTTGTTTATAAGAACTGAAGAGATTAGATCTATCAAATATCATAGTAATATTCTGAGTGATTTTATTTTATTTTTTTTAAAAAAAGAAAAACTTTAGAAAACTTCTTTGAACTTCCAGCTGTTTTGAAATGCCTTCCTTAATGTTTAAAAATTTTCCTTTTGGTCCTCTAAATTTTTAATTTCCTTCACTTAGCCCAATTTTCTTCTAAATTCTGTCAAAATTTTCAAATTTCTAATTTCTTTAATGAAAAAAAATTACAAAAATTTAGGGGTTAGTTAGAATTTAACGAAATTTTCAAAAATAGTAACGCCTGAATCTTTGAAATTTTTTTCTAATTTTTTTTCTTTTTTTTTTTTTAAAAAAAAAGTATTTTGAAAATTTTTACAAAATTTAACAGAAAATCCAACTAAGTGATAGAAATTAAAAGTTCAAATGACTAAAATGAAAGTTTTTAGGTATTATGAGGGGCATTTCAAAACGGCTAGAAGTTTAGAGAGATTTTATGAAGTTTCTAAAAAAAAAAAAAACCAAAAACAAAAAGAGTTAGGGTCAACTTTTATGAAGGTCTTTATTTCAAACCATTTTTTCACATGTAAAAATTACCCGGATTTTTCATAATTTTTGGAATCATGCAAGTGTTCGCTGGTGTACCAACGAATTAAGGCCCATCCAATTCAGAAACAAGGCCCCAGAGCCATTGGGCCCAGGCCCGAGAGAGATTTACTGTCTGATCAAAGCCTCAAACGAGTGTTATACACAAGTTGGGTGATCAGTCCAGTCGAAACTAACATTCAATCATTCCATTTGACATGCCTAAAGGCTAAAACCCCGTCTGAACATCTAATACTGGAAATTAAATATTATATGTATAATTATTTTACAACTCTTTTATAACTTTTATGTATATAAATATATGATCCGAGGATGTTAAAAATTTCTTAAAAAATTAAAAAATTAGAAAAATAAAAAATAAAAAAAATAAAAACTCTCATCTGATCGTGATTTGATGCAATCGAAGAAGGCACTACCGGACCTATCACAGAGCTTTTTTGTTGCTTGATTAAAATTAAGAATAAAAAAATGAAAAGAAAAAGAAAGATTGTGCTAGAACGTACTTTCAGTTTTAAACTACTAGTACTGCCACGAGATGCACATATTTTTGTAGGACATGCCAATTATATATTTTCTTTTATTTTTGTTTGCTTTGAACGTTCTAGTATTTTTTCTTATAACAAGATTATTATTGAAGAATTTTTTTTTAACAAAAATCAAATTTAATTGCATCCACAAATTTCTCTGGGCGAAATATGGCCCATTACAAGTATTCGAAAAAATGAAACAAGAAAGCAGAAAAGCTTTTACATATATTCATAAAAACCCATGAAGCGACGATGGTGTCTGTATAGAAGGTCGATCTATTTTTTGGGATGCACATAGGTGATGATGGCGAAGTAGGTCTGCGCAAGCGTAAGCAGTAAGAGCACCGTGGCAGCCAAAAAGGAGAGGAACGGCCACCGCCTGTAAAAATACCTATGCATGAAGCTCGTAAACTTTACATTCAAGGCATTCCGATAATGCTTGTCCACATCATTGAACACCTTGGACAAATAAGAGCCGCTGATATCAATGGCCAAGTCCTTGCCCATACCGTTGATGAAATCTGTAACTCTGGTCACGTCGTAATTCTCAATAACGTTGCGCTCCCGAAGGTATTTGACGTCCGCGGGGTTGTCCACAAGGCAATTTAAGAAAGTGGCGTAAACCGTCACGTACTGCTCGGAGCCGCTGTTGTGGCACTGCTCGAAGGCCACACAGTTCAGCAAGAGAGAACTCATGAAGTCGTCGATCACTATGTTGGGTATCTCAACCACACCGTACTCGAAATTTACTGCCAAGAAGCTGTCCGCCTTGCGCCGTCTGACGCTAATCCCTGAACGGCGGAGCTTCCAGATGCACGGAATAAATTGTATCTGTGTGTCATCTTTCTGTCGTGGCATTGGATGACCGTTTGGGATTAAACTAGATCGAACCAAGTCCAGCAAATGCAAAGGCGCGGGCGGATTTTCGGGATTGGCGTACCTCTCTATGACTCCGTTGGGTCTTCTCATAACGTTGTTAAAGAACCGCAAAGCAAGCAAGGACAAGGACGGATCGTCAGGCATCTTAGAAATATCAAATAACTCTTGCAGAACAAAAAAGGGGATCTGATTCTCAAGGAGGAGCAAGTCGACGTAGAAATACGGTAATCTCCACTTGAGGGGTGCGAGAGGTTCGTCAGTCTCGAGCTGTCCCGGATTCTGAAACTTGTAAAACAATCCTAATATAAAAGAAGCATCAAGAACCATCATTTCGAGGAACTCACGGGACTCGAGATTGATATTTTCAGAATAACACTCTCTTACTTTTGTTTCAAGCGGGTGTAGCTTTTTCATGTAGTCCTCTAAGCCTAGACCTTTGTCGGCTCCGGCGGCTCGGGTTCTGGACAGAAAGGAGCCGAGGCATTGATACTTGTAGTCACGGTTAAGGTCTTTGCCATCGTAGTAGTAGGGCCCGATGGAGACGATGCGGGGCCTGTAACAGTTCTCGCCATTGTTCTCCTCGAACTTCAAGGGGACTTTGTAGATGCAACAAGTGCTGCCGGCGGAATAGCTTTTTAACCCCCCGGTGCATCTCTTGATTTCCTCTTCCATGTCGAGGGCGAGCTGCTCCATGGTGACCTCTGTGTTGGCATTTGTGACTTGAATTGATCTTTCAAACTTTGCTGCCTTGTTATCTTTCAAGCTTTGCTGCCTTGATTTCAAACTTTGCTGCCTTGAAGTAGGTGGAGCACATGTTTAGCATCCTTTGATGACTTCTTACATGTGGGTTGGTGGCTATTGCATCCTTTGATGACTTCTAACATGTGGGTTGCTAGGCTATAAAATGGCCTTGGCCATTCAGTTGTTTGAGATCAAGAGTTGAGAGAAAAGAAGTAGAGTAAGAGCAAGAGAAAGAAAGAGAGAAAGAGAGAGAGAGAAAAACTGATTCCTAAATCAGTTTCTGGAACCTCCGTCCAGACTTGATCAACGGCTCCGATCAACGAGCGTTGGTGGTCCGATTGAGCTGAAAATTGGTGGGCATGTTCATGACACGTGAATCTTCATTGTGAACGGTGGAGATTGGATTCTGAGCATTCGGCACTGGTTTTCTGAGCTCGGACAGCATCCTCTGTTTTGGGTGAGATCTCTCCTTACTTCTTGTAGAAGTTGACAAGTTCCAATTATTTAGTTCCTCTTGTGTGTGAGAGTGAACTTGGGTGTAATTGGGGTCCTTTGGGTTTGAGTA
>FXXK01000170.1:1948-47521 GCA_900184695.1 Betula pendula | reverse complement strand
CTCTGGCATACTGACGACGTCGTTACCTTCTTCTTGTACAATATGGCTTGCCATGGTGGCCAGATTTTGGCGATTTAGAGTACTATGGGTGTGAAGTTGCAGCAGATGTACGTAGCACGTTCACCGCATAATGGACGCTTTATAGTAGGGAAAATGACGAGAAACATTTTAAATCTTAAATGAGGATACTTTTAGCATTCATTTCTTAAACAATCATTCTACGCCGGTTAACTTGGTGTAACTTCCCCCAAAAAAATACAAAAGCTAATTAAAACACGTTTTATTTCTAGTTGTGAATCCTCGTACCTTCTTCCCATGACTTAAATCTGTAACAATATTAGAGTTTTTTGAACTAGAGAAATGTTATATGAATTTCCTCTTCTATATTTCTAAGAGAGTATGCATATGAAATTAAAAAATGTTTTAGTGAAATTGATAGTGGCATGGCACTGTTACATTAAAAGAGTAAATACTTGAAAATGTAAAAGAGAGAGTTGGTGAAGTTTTTTTTTTTTTTTCAAATATACATATATGTAACAAAATTAATAAATAAATAATTTTTATTTTTTACATTTTATAGAAGAAAAATAAGTTTTCTTCCTCTCTAGTTCCCCCTCCCATTCCTGAAGGACAACCCTCTTGTCCGGCCACCACACTACGGCCGCAACAAACAGCACACATCAATGGCTCAAAACAATTTCGATAAGTTGCATAACAATTTCACTGGATCAAAACCCCAAACACCCTTCATCCTCCATTTCCGCACCATCCTCGAAAACAACATATGCAAATGTTTTTGTTGTCTTTGAGATGCAATTTGTAAAATTTAGATCAGAGAGAGAGAGAATTAAACTTAAAACTTTCAAAGAAGATAAACCGATTTATTATAAACCAAAAAAATATTTAGATCGTGAATAAGAAATTGCTAAGATAACATTACATACGAGCTGCACCGGTGTGCTAGAATAATGTTAGAGACTATTTTTTTATTCTCTTTTTATTCTTCTAAAGTTAATGTATCTTTTAAAATTACTATTAAATTAAAAATTAATAATAAATCATTTCAAATTTAATAATACTTTTAATAATCACTTCAACTTTAAAATCACCCTGGCCTGAGATCTGGTGTGCAAAACAAAAAATAATAACAATAATGGTTAGTAACACGGTTCAGAACCCGACCTCAAACAGCTAGCGATTATCGAGGAGACTCGAAAATTTTATGTTGATCAAAGTCGGTCCGTAGAAAAATTCTCTTAAAGTAAACCAACCTATCCTCTGTGTGGGACTTAATTACACGGTGGTTGAAATAAAAACAAATGTATATTGCTGTGAATTCAAACAAATGGAGTAGTTGTGAATTCAACCAAACGTGGGCAGGCAGGTAATGACTATATCTAGCTAGTTGGCGAAAATTTAATGTCTGATCATCAAAGCCTCAAACGTGAGTAATACATTTAAGTTGTGTCAGCCCAGTCCAAACTAACATTCTACTACCATTCGATTTTACGTGTCTAAAATTGGGCAGACAATTTGTAACAATTTTTCATTAAAAAAAAAATTGTGGATTATGATAGAAAGGTTTAACTTGTTCAATTAAATAGGTTAAGTTAGGAATAACTTATATAGTCTTATATATACATATATGTTGAACCAACACACAGCATTTAAGATTGTTAATTTTGACACAACCTGTAATCCGACTCGACACGAACCCAACATGAAATTAGTGATTTAGAATTAAAAAATTTAACACGTTTAATTAAATGAATTAAATTATGATTAACCTATATTATCTTATACCCATTCAATTTTTTTTTTTAATAAGCTCAATGCTCTCGCTATTTTAGCTAACAAAAAATAAATACTTACTACCTTTTCAATGCAAATTTCATTTAGACTATCTATTGCATTTTCTTTTTTTTTTTTTGGTTACTTTTGTTAACACCACAGCAATCTCTCCCCCCACCCCCCATTCTCTCCCCTCTCTCTCTCTCTCTCTCTCTCTCTCTCTCTCTCTCTCTCTCTCGCGTCTGAGCTCGGAAAGAAGAACACAGCGACTGAGTTGTGCGTACTCGACTAGAAGGCAAATTCACCTACTACAATCTTCCCAGGGCTACGAGATGCGAAGGACGCTCTCATCTCTCGCCTCCTTCACGTCTCGCAGTAAAATTAGTTGTGAGATTGATTTGGGAGACGATGGCAGCCACCTTACATGTCAACGGAAAGTTGCCAAAGGTGGGTGCCCGGCGGTTGCTGAAGATGATGGCCGAACGAGACCTGTGGTGGTGGTTGGAAGGTTGCCAGAGGTGGTGGCCATTGTCAGGGCTGAAAACTAGGCCAACTTGGACCGAACAATGGGCCAAAAGTGGGTGAACTATGGGCCAAGGAAATGGACCTGCTTGAGCCGAAAAAGTGCCAACAATGGGCCAGATTATGGGGCAAAAACATAGCCAACAATGGCCCAAATGGTTTGAGCCAACAAACACTCAAAAATAAGTGAAATAACTGGGCCAACAAACAAAAAGCTCTTAAAAAAATGATTTTTTCTCTAGGTTCCTTTCTTTCTATTTTTTAGGTGATAAACAACATGATGTTTAGGGGTCAAATAGGTTAAACCATCTAAACGTGTTGTCGTTTACAACAGAGAGAGATAAAGGTATTTGACGCGTGGCAGCTCGTGAGGCACGTGGCGTGACTGAACACAAAAATTTCTGGTAGTGCATGTGGGCGCGTAAAACTTCTAATTTGATTGATTTTCATGTGATTGTGTAGATGGACGTTTCGATTGTTGTGATGATTAGCTTGATATTTTGGATGTAGAAAACACTCTTATATAGAGTAGTACTGAAAGCAACGATGGACAGTATTGAGTACTCTTTAAAAGTTAATTAATTAGTATTTTAGCAACAACATTTAAATAAACCTGCAAGAACTTTCTTCCAACATTATTACGTAAGAAGTGCTTTCGTGGGAGCTTGACGTCACGTATCAAGTCATGCATCTAAAAGGTCGTATGAGTGGTTCACATTCTGAAGACGAGAAAGTCCCGCTCCTTGCCAGTTGTCATGCGATCAGAAGCATGTACTAAAATAATAAATGTACATTAAACCATAATCAATACATTACAAAAATGAATTAAGTAGCAAACACTCAAGTCAGACGATAATTATATAACACCTCAACAACCAAAACTTATGCAAGTACATAATAAACATACAGCTGAAACGATAACTGCTGGCCTTGGGAGGGGTGTATACGAGTCGATTTTGAACAAGTATTACTTGCTTGATCGGCTCGTTTGTTTTTTATTCAAGTTTGAGCTGAGCCAAGAATTTTTTATCGAACTCAACTCGTTGATAGCTGAAACATGTGTAGGATCGAGTTCGAGTTCGATTAGTATTAGCCGAGCTTAAGTCGAGTCATCGAGCTCGAACTCGGTTCGAGCCAAATTTTGCCATTGTCTCCATCATCCTCTACTGCTACTTCTGGCGAAGCTATGCGACCAAAATGCGGGACGGCAACGGGTCGAAGCTCCTGGAGAGCGAGAAGATCGTGTACGGCGCAGCCCGGGTTCGAGAAGGGCCAAATGGTGTTCTTCGAGGGGGTGAAGCGGTTCGAGCTGGAGGGCCTGCTTCGGGGCTCGGCGGAGATGCTGGGGAAATTAAGGTGGGTTCGGGACGGCGTACAAGGCGGTGCTCAATGACGGGAATGTGGTGGTGGTGAAGAGGCTTAATGACGTGAGCGTGAGAGGGAAGAGAGAGTTCGAGCAGCACATGGAGTTGTTGGGTCGGCTCAGCACATGAGGGAAGAAGAAGAAAAAAGAAGAGAGAGAGAGAGAGAGAGAGAGAGAGAGAGGTAGGTTGTGCGTGAAGAAGAAAGAAGAAAGAAGAAAAAAAAAGAAAGAGAGAGAGAGAGAGGAGAGAAATAGGGGGTTGGGCAGTGTGCGGTGAAATTGAAAAGAAGGAATAACAGAAAAAAAGAAGAGAGAGAGAGGGTTGGGCAGTGTGCGGAAAAGAAGGAAGAAGAAGAAAAAAATAAGGAAAATTATAATTTACCCCCCAATGTTTGGGGCGATTCTCAATTTAGCCCCCAATTTAAAAAATTCACAATGTGCCTCAATGTTTTAAAAAAAATCAATTCGGCCCTTCCGTTACCTAAAACCGTCTAACTTGCCGGATTTACTGTTCATTCGAATTTTTTTATTATTTTTTACTGTTCACAGTTTTTACCCATTTAAAAATTAATTAATTAATTAATTTTTTTTTAAAAAAAAAGACGGTTAACCATGAACAGTAAAAAAAATAATAATAAAAATTCGAATGAACAATAAATCCGGCAAGTTATACGGTTTTATGTAACGGAAGGGCCGAATTGATTTTTTTTTTAAACATTGAGGGGCACATGTTGAATTTTTTAACATTAGGGGCTAAATTGAAAATCGCCCCAAACATTGGGGGGTAAAAAATATTTTCCAAAAATAAGAAAGAAAGAGAGGGAGATATTGGGCAATGTGAAAAAAAAAAATCGAAATCAGCGTTTTTTTTTATTTTTTTGGCCAAATTTGCTTGATTTTTAGAGCATTCCTAGTTAGTTTTCTAAAGTTTCTTTACATTTAATTCTAAAAATTTACTTTAAATAATTTAGAAAATCACTTTTTTAAACCACTAAGAGCATCTTTAGTAATATTATGTTAAATACACAATCAAAAAGTGTAATTCTTTATTTTAGAGACTGTTTTTTCTATACCAACTCCAACAGATTTTTTATTATTTTCTCCATTTTCTTTTAAATATTATTTTTCATTATTTTTTTTATTATACTATTACCAACCAACCAAAATTTGTTCACAAAAGACCATTACCTGAAAAATCCCTACAAAAATATCACCCAAAAATTACCACAAAAATCATCACCGACAAATCTTCCCCTCTTTCACAATTCGGCCACCAACAAAAATTTTCAGCTACCAAAAACAACCAAAAGGAAAGACACCCAAAATTTTCACCCCCTGTTAGTACCTCTGAACTTTTTCCGGCGAGTGGCTTTAGACCCTGGCGATCTCAAAGGTCTCATATCCATTTTCGGTTGAAAACAAAAAACTAATTAAGGGTCAAACACTTCTATGATTTTTCGATTGCTGTGATCGTTTTAGAAGTCCTTACTCTAAATTTGAAGCTATTCGATCGATCTTGAAGAGCGACGGAAAGCATGAAAAATCTGGAAAAGCATGCTTACTCCCTTCCCTTCCCCTCGGCCGAAAACAGAGAAAGCTCCCAAAACTTTCCTGCTCCATCCATTCAGCCATAGCATCAAAAGACCCAAAAAAAAAAATTAAACCCACAAATTCTTTTTCAAGAATAAACACACATCTGGCAGAGATGAGAAATGAGAGATGAGGATAGAACGAGAGAGAACGTTTAGGTGAGAGAGAATAAAAAATGAAAAAGTAAGATTTAGAAACAATAAAATATTCCTACAATTTGCTACAGTAATTCGCAATAGGTTGCGAATCACTGTAGCTAAAAGTGTGTTTTAGCTCTCCATGACATAATCTGCTGGACCAAAAAAATGGTCCAAATTAGCTAACGACCTGCTAAAGATGCTCTAAATAATAAACTCTATAAATGTTACCCTATTTTAAATAAATATTATTTTTTATTAATAACATTAACTATCAAGAGAGAGAAACAGAGACACTAATTCTGCATCTCTCTATAGTTGGCAAATTGTTTACTCTCACCGAGACACTAATTCTGCAGCTCATGGTTTAGCCAGGGCTGCAGTTAAACATGTCATAGATGATATTTGGTTGGAAGAAATTCCAATCTGTATTTGTGATATTGTTTTGTTAGAGCAATCTGCTCTATTTTCATGATCTTTGAATGAAATTGAGATGAGTTTTTATTCAAAAGAGAGAGAAACAGAGTAGAGGAAAATAAGTTTGTGGGGCCAAAGCTTAACAGTAATATTAAAAAATGTTTAACATTTAAATTTTGACTCTTTAAATTTAAAGATAAAATCTGACAAATATTATATTTAACTTTGGATAAAGAGCTTGTTACATAGCAAAAATAAAGATGGAATTTTGATTCTTTAAACCTCATTCACGCTATTCAATGCCCTTCTATTTGAAGGTTTTGTTTTTCTTAAACTCATAAAGAGACACGCACATACCTGAAGAGTCTTCATTTCATTCAAAGACTAGCACCATATAATTCGGCCACTCCTTCCTTCAAGATAAGAAAACAAAAATTCCATTGCTCTCTCTCATCTACTAGTCATCTATTGAAGCTATTTTTTTTGCCTCCACGTTCTAATTTCAAGTAAGTTTCAATTATCTTCCTTTTTAGATTATTTTTCAGTTTCACAATCATTTACTTAGGAACTTGAAATTACGAGTAGGCACAAATTTTGGCCCTCTTACCACATGTCAATATACTAAATGGTATTCTTAAAGTTTTTATGGTTTGGAAAATTACACACTTGCACATTTCTTTTTTCTATTGCACATAGTTGATAATTTGTGACATTTTTTACAATATATTGCACATAGTTGATAATTTGTGACATTTATTTATTTATTTAACATGCAGAATCCTGGTGATTGTGATTGTTTGCATTGCACTAATCTCAAAATGTACAATAATGGAAGAAGAGTAGTCAATCGACTGAAGGAAAAAGAAGAGGGAATGCAGGCTGAAGTTGCTAGAGTTGAAAAATGAATACAGTAATAACAAAATGCAAGACGAATATAGAGAGCCAATCTACTCAATTTTGGTCGCAGTTAGAGCTCTACCAAACTAGGAAAAAGATGTACTAGGCTGCTTTAGTTTTTGTTATTTTTCTTCCACCATTTATGTCCGTGGTTATAACAATACTAGTGTTAGTAAGATGATGTTAGGAATTAAACTTTTTCATGTTGTCTTTGGAGCACACAATTTAGGAATTGAACAATTCCAGAACTTTGTGTAGTACTCTGTCTGTATATTTGTTGAGCCTTTCCAACCGACAATTCACTTCTAATATCAGTTTGTTGCATTTGCTTTTATGTGTGATGGATTGTTGATGGCTTCCTCTATTGTAGACCATTGAAAAGAGTAGAGAAAATGTAGAGTTTATTCCACACATTTGACAAATCCTTCAGTGAATTTGTTTACTTTTTTCTTTTTCTTCCATAAAATTCATTAAGTTTCATGGTATTTGCTTCAAATATGAACTTTGAATTGTTTAATTTGGATATGTTAAAAGTGTTTGCTTGATGCTTTGTTTAATTGTTTTTGGGAAAATGTAGGAATCAACTAGTAGCTATCATCTACCATATTTGCTTCAGCTGTTTTAAATGGCATTATCATTAAGGAGAATGTGCAGGTCTCTATTGACACTGCCAGCATGGACAATTGCAAGAACACTTTTGTGTGCCGATCACCATTTCTAGTAGAAGACAATGTATACAAAACACAAACTTTGTCCTTAATCTCTCCCATAAGGCTATTTTGTAGTCTTTTTTAACCACACAACAATTATTAACAAACACTCCAGTAAAAACTGGATCACAGTTGCTAAACAGCAACTTTACAAACATCTAAAACTAAACTTTTACTCAACACCCACAGAAGTCATTAACACCAGAGATGTTGGCAAGGTCTTTCCCACACATATATGTTCTCTTTATGTGGCTGCATCAAGGTCTTTGGGCATGCTCCATTTCATAGTATGTCTGCACAAAGCATTTATTCAATTAGAACACAATTGGAAAAGCTAAAGCTGTTACTAGAAAAAAGTGTACTGCATGAAATAGAGAATACAAGATTTAAGATAATATTCTTAAACATGAGAACAAAAACTAGTTATATGGTTTATGCTTGCAATTATTTGAAGTAATAGCTAGAGAGATAATTGAATATTGACTTTTCTAGAAAATATTTTCTATTGTCTCTAAAACCAAATTGGAAAGTATTTTTCTGTTATCATATTCAAACAATCAATTGCCAACCAGATCACAGCATTTGAGCTTCCCTGCCAAATACACCACTCCCTCTCCTTTATATTGAATGTGAGCTTTGCCATTTACAATACAAGCCATGCACATATCACTGGCAACAAGATTCGCATTTTAAAGCTTAAATATATGTTCTAAGCTTAGTCATCATTAAGGCACCAAAGTACTTTGGTTCTTAGTTTAATCCCACAAAGCTTGGTCCTTAATCATCATTAAGGCACCAACACTACTACTTACTTCAAAATTACTCACAGCATAACATAAATGAATCAAAACCCAAATTTTTTTCTCCTTTTCCTTAATCTAAACTATACTCACAGCAAACAACAAAGTCCCTTTCCACCCAATTGGCCATAATGCAGAAAAAAACAAAAAACAAAAAATTTGTTCAAGAGGCATTGATCACCACCCAATTTCCACAACACACATCAACTCAATTTCCTCTCTTATTCGGCCAAACTACATACTGAAAATTCAATCAACAAGACCAAAATCAAGCTTCATCTCACACCAAAAATCATCCCATCTTAAATCTGAAAATCCCATCAATAGAAAACCTCCTCCAATCAGCCAATACTTACAAAACATCACTCAAGTCACACACCTGAAATTCACCCTCATCCTCACAAACCCATAACCGAAATCCCCAAAAGGCCACCAAAATCTCAACTCACCACAAAACACCATTCAGCCATCACAAAATCACCCACCTAACAACAAGCTACAACCAATATCAAAACTCACTCAAACCTCATGCCAAATTCCCCTCTAAATTTCGGTCAACAAAAATCAAAATACCCAGTAGCAAAACAAATTCTTTTTTTTTTTTTTTTCTACAAACCAAATCAAAACCCAGCAACAACACACCAACATTGATCAGATGATTTAATCATTTCAAACAATAACAAAAATTATTCATCTTAAGCAAGAGAGAATGAGAGAGTCACTGGCGTGGTGCCGATCCTTGGTGGTGGTGTTGGATGGTGCTGGACTTTCATCGGGGTAGCCGGATTTCATTCAGTGGTGCCAGTTGTAGACAGTGAGTGGTGCTCTCGTCTGACGGTAGTAGTGTCAGTGGTATCGGCTGGCGTTCGGTGGTGGCAATGTTTGGTGGTGGCGGAGGCCGAACGTGAGAGTGGAGCTGTGTCTTCTTTGGTGGGAGAGGAAAAAATTTGGGGGAAATGAAAACCAAGATCGGCTGATACCTTACCTAAAAGCGTGGTTTCAAAGTTTGCCGCTTGTTTTTTGGGCTTTATGACGTGGCCGATTTTCAGCCTTAAGCCGTAAACCGGCTCCTCTCCGGTTCCTAATCCCTCAATCTCTCTCTCTTGTCTCTGACTCTCAATTTCTCTCTCCTCCAGTGATTTTTGGGTTTTGCTCTCTTTTTCCTGTGTCTTCTAGGCTAAGAGCATTCCCAGCAGTTTCCCTGTTATTTTTTCTAAATTTTTCTAAATTTAGGGAACCAAACTACTTTTTGCTTCCCTATCTAAATTTACTCCACAATAGATTCCGTATACATTTCCCTATATCATTAAAATAACATTTTTTTTTTACTTTTACCTCTTTTCTTCTTTCTTTTTTTTTTCTTCTTTTTTTTCATCTTCTTCCTCCAGACGCACGCTCCATCTTCAGCTTCTCACTCTCTCATCTGCATCTCTCTCATCTCCATCTCCTTCTTCATCTTCTCTCTATCTCTCATCTCCACCTCCTTCATCTTCTTTCTCTCTCTCATCCGGATCTCTCTCATCTCCATCTCCTTCTTCATCTTCTCTCTCTCATCCGGATCTCTCTCCATCTCCTTCTTCATCTTCCTCTCTCTCTCTCTCTCATCCGATCTCTCTCATCTCCATTTCCTTCTTCATCTTCTCTCTCTCTCTCATTCGGATCTCTCTCGTCTCCATCTCCATCTTCATCTCTCTCTCTCTCTCTCTTCTCATCTGCATCTCTCTCTCTCCATCTCCATCTCTCTCTCTCTCATCCGGCTCTCTCTCATCTTCATCTTCTCTCTCATCTGCATTTGTCTCCAGCAAAATTATTGGTTGATCGAAGAAGAAGAAGCAAGGAAAGTCTTGCGTGTTGTCTGAACGAAGAAGGAGAAGAAGCAAAGGAGGCGACGACTGCACATGGAGCCGTGAGAGGAGAGAGAATTTTTATTATTAAAAAATGCATTGGGAAGCTACAGTGCAACCCAATGCATTAAGTTGCACCGTAGCATTCCCAAGGATTTCTAGGATTTAGGGAACGGATCGGGTATCTGCTGTGGGTGCATTTTTGTGACTTTTTTTACATTTTCTCTAAATTTAGGGAAGGGAACAACATATAGGGCTTCTGCTGTGAATACTCTAAGTTTGGGAATAGGTCTGGGTTGGGTTTTTAAAACCCAAAAAAAAAAAAAAAAATTTAATTTTTTATATTCTATCAATTATTTTTTAATAATTTTTTTTTTTTTTCACTTTTTAAATCACATCAATTACTTTTTATTACTATTAAAATAAAAATTTCACTAAAAAATAAAAAATTTTCACTTTTTTATACAAAAAATTTACAACATTCTTTTTACTTTATATCACATCAAAATTCAAAAACCCTCAAACTTCAATCCAAACCCTTTGCCGAACATACCCCTAGTCTGAGGTGACCTGTCCATTGTCGAATTAAAAATTTATAACATTCTTCCCATACAGAGGAAAATTGTACTAAATAACAATTTTTAGATTTTTTTGTTTCCCGTATCAGCGATTGAATATCCAAATGCTATATAACTGATGGGATGGTTTCATTTGGTGATTGTTTTACGAGGGCCTTGGTATTGCAGAAAAGAACAAATGATATGAGATTGAACAATAACATGGTAGAAGAAGAAGAAGAAGGCATTTTAACAAAGACGCAAGAGAGAGAGAGAGAGAGAGATGTAAGGGGGAGAGGGAGATGGGAGGAGAGAGGAGAGAGGAGAGAGAGCATATTTTTTAATAATTATAATAATGTATTTAGTAGTTACGGTATTACTCAATACAGGGTAACACTGTAACTACCAAATAATATCGGGATTGGGTAGCTATCTAATAATTTAAGGAAGATAACCAATTCTATAAAACATTTATAGCAAGTGCTTTTTTATAATTTTTTTTTTCAAATTTTTCTTATTTATAAAAAAGAAAACAAGCTATATGACATTTGCTTTGCTACTAATACTCAAGTTTTAGAAGGAAGTCTCCACAGTCGGTGGCAAAGAAGCTCTAAGAGCATCTCCAACAATAACATTCATAATAGCTCCTCAAAAAGTACAAATTTTTATTTTAGCTACTCATTTTTTTATACACAGTCCAGCAACATCCTCTATTTCACCCTTTATTTTCTTTAAATATTAATTTTAATTATCTTTTATTATTTTAAGGTGCTTAAAAAGAATGAGAGAGAAAAGAGAGAAACAAAAATAATAATAAAAAATTGATAGAATGTGCTACAGTAAACTTTCAAATATGAAAGTTTAATATAGCAAATTTATGGTAAACCTTTAAAATAGAGTGTCTGCTAGAGATGAAAAAGTAGGCCATAAGAACTAAATATAGCTAGTATGTCCAATTTAAAAGCTCTGCTGGAGATACTCTAAAAAAAGAGAAATGAGAACAGTTACACGTCACATCATTTCTGATCATTCTCCTTGTTCCTTTTGCAAATCTAGTAGATCGATCCCACAAATCCGATGATACATTTGCATAACTACTTTCCTTTCCGCTTCTACAAAATAAACACATCATGTCCAAAGCGCAAAACCCAGGCCAATTCGCAAGTATCTATTTGACTGTCTCAAGTCGAGAGTTATTTTTTTATGGCAAGCCAGCATATAAAGCGCGCTCTTGGTGATTTGCTTGAGAAAAACCATATTAACTTGAACCAGTTCATTCTTAGAGGCGTTTTGATCGAGTCCTTACAACTTCCTATATATGTTTCTGAACATATATATTTTCAAGATCTAGACGTTAAAGCCAACTCACAAATTTTTTTTTTTTTGGAAAGAAGTGGGGGCGATTTTCATATTATAAGACAAATTAAGTATAACGGTGCACAAAAATAATATCATAAATACAAAAAGAGAATTCCTCAATAAAAACATGTTCTTCCCTAATAGTCAATGCTTCCCTCGCTAGGCGATGTGCCACACCATTTAGGTTATGTCAAACATGAATGATTTTTCATTTATGCGTACAGTTTAATAGTCTTTTAGCTTCTTCGATTAAATGACCATACATGCTCTAATTTCTTCTTTCGTTGTTTATTGTCTGTATAACTTGTAGAGTGTCACTTTTCATAATTACCTTGTGAAAACCTAATTCTCGATTAAAGTTGACTGCCCGCAATGCCATCATCACTTCTGCAATAGCTAAATCAATAATGAATTTTTTTGGGTTAATAAAGTTGTGAACACCTTATCATTACTATCTCAAACTATAACACAACACTACAAAAAAAAAAATGATGTTTACTCACCATTGGTCAAAATAATGTAATTTTTTATATCGTTTTTTTGAAACGATATAATGTTTTACATCATTTTGGTAAACACAATGTAAAATTTGACAATATTTACCTCACTCATAGTAAACTACGTAACATTCGATAATTTTTACATCGTTTATATTAAAACAATGTAACAATTTTTACATAATTTACATATAAAATTTGATAGTTTTTACATCATTTGGGCACAAACGATGTAAATTTAAATTTTTGTACTTCCCAATGCCAAGCCTTTTTTTTTTTTTTCTTTTTTATTCTTGTTCTTTTTTGGTAGTGCTGCAAATACCCATTGTTCTGTTCGGCTTACTACGGTCGCGCGCCAGCTCGCAATGTTCTTTGAGCTAGTAAGGCCTCATTTTATAAATTAAAGCCTATTTTTCCAACTAATAAAATGTATAAGCCCGGAAAAAAAAATGTACAATTTAAAATCAGTTAGTGCAATTATATAGTTTCTCTTACTCATCAATTTAATAAGATGGATTTCACTTCCAGATTCTTAGACGGCAAGTGAACTCAAAGTAAATGCAATGAAAGCTAAAATGACGTGGATATCGGCAAAGGAACTCTATATAATTTTCAGGTTTAAAAATTAAGATTTTATTTTGATGCAAAATTAGGTTTAGTCTTTACTAAAAATAAATTTAACTCTTCATTTATATTTTGATTCTTCCGGATAAAAAAAATTTGATTCCGTCCCAAACGCAGAGTTTACTCGCGGCAAAATAGGTTCACTACAAAAACTCAAAAGAGACACAATAAACTACAAGAGCACACTACAAGAGCACACTTAAAAATTCAACGCCGTCTTAAAATTGTTACCAAACAGTACTTTAGGGTTTAGGGTAGGAGAGAGTTTAATGTTTTTTTTTAAAAAAAACTTCACAAAGGCCTCCTGAATTTTCACGCGATTTCAATAACACCCTCTCAATGTTTGATTTTCTCAATTTAACCCTTCAAACTTTCAATTTGTCTTATTCAACCCTCCTCCGTTAGAATTTTCTATTAAATCCTAACGGAGTGATGCACAAATTATTAAAATACCTTTCATTTTAAATTTTTTTATAATTTCTTTTGTTTAAAATATAAGGAAATTTTGAGAATTTTAACAAGATTTGAAAGTGAAAACAGACGAAATGAGGTGAAATGAGATAAATTGAAAGTATGAGGGTTTACAGTGAAAGAAATCAAACATTGAGGAGTTATTTAAATTATATGAAAGTTTGGGAAGCTTTTATGAAGTTTTTAATTAAAAAAAAAAAAAAAATCTATTTTTCTGGTTAATTAGCAACTTTTATAACCACAAATCAGAATTACAATACACTCTCCAGCGAGAAGCTCTCGCTGGAGACAACACACCCCTACTGCAAAAAGCAGACAAGCAACAGAGACTGCTGCAAACCAAACTAACAAATCAAGTGAAGCAGCAAAAGCTAAAGAGAAACAACCGCAGAAAAAGCCTAACCTACACAGAACTCAAGCAGCACAAGAATACAGCAGCCAAAGCTCAAGAGGGTTTAGTGTGTTTAGGATACATGGTGTAGTAGGTCTGCAAAAACGAAAGCGCAAAGAGCACAAGGCCAGCGAATACCGAAATCGACGTCCATGGCTTGTCAAAATACTCAGCCTTGAAGCTCGTCCACTGCCAACGGAACCTATTTTGATAATACTGGTTGACACGGAAGCAAAAAGTGAAGAAGGCCGCTTTACACACAACAAAGCCCTCACGCTTGTCCTTATTGTTGATGAAGCTAGCAGGATCGGTCTCAATGCCCTTGCCCAAATTTTTGATGAATTTAGCAGCGTCGGTCTCAATGTAATTGTCGATGACTCGGTGCTCGCAAAGATACTCGATGTCTTCGGCGTTGCTCACAAGGCAGCTCAAGAAAAGGGCATAGACAGATATGTCCGGAGAAAGGTTGTGGTGGCATTGCTCGAATGCCACGCAGTTCATCAAGAAAGAGCACATTAAATCATTGAGAATTATTTTGGGCATCTCAATCACGCCGTCACGGAATTTAACTATCAACAACCTTTTCTTTTTATGTGGATGGACCGTAATTCCTGCACGACGGAGCTTCGAGATGCAGGGGATAGTATCAAATGTTCTGTTCGGAAACTCTTGCCCGAATAAATGAAGAATATCACTATACTTGAATACATTAAGTGGGACAAAAATTGACCGAACTATGTGCAGCAAATGCAACCATTTGACCTCGGCGACCTTCGAATAATATTGTTCTTCGGAGACTCGAATTCCAAGTATAACTGAAAAAACTTCTGCGACCATACAAGACAAGGATGTTTCTATACCCGTCAAAGTGATCTTGAAAGTTTCAAATAACTTTTCTAGAACAAAAAAGGGGATCTGATTCTCAAGCAGAAGCAGGTCGCGGTATATCTTCAGTAATAGTACCGCGTCGATCAGGGCGAGAGGGTGGTTTTCGCCAACCTCCATACGCCTTCTACCTGATAAGTAAGTGAAGCGAAGCCATTCTAATATAAAACAACCATCAAGAACCATCATTTCGAGGAAATCATGGGGATTGAGGTCGATCTTTTGAGAATAACACTCTCTGGCACTGCTTTCAAGTGGACGTATGCTGTCTATGTAGCGCTTTAAGTCTCCACTACTTCTCTTGTTCTTGTTGAGCAAGTATTCGAGGCAGTGCCACTTGATCTGGAGCTGATCAATATTGCGGTGGTAGGGCCCGATGGAGACCATCTGGGGCGCCTCGTACGACTTATCGATTTTGTTCTTGAAGCTCTCGGGAAGCTTGAAGATGCAACGGTTTTCACCGACGGCGTGTTGTAACACTGGGACCTCCCTCAACCGCTCTTTCATTTTATGGACTAGGCCCACGTCGTTGTCCTCCTCCCCATCAACGTCGAGTATGAAACTGGCTTCTCCCTCTTCAGAATTGCCTTCCATCGTGAATTTTGATGTCTTAGACATTAATGGGTATGACGTTGAAGCTGGTGAGTTGCAGTGTGTTAAATAGAGATATAATTTTGCTTGGCTAGATCTTGCTCCCCACAAAAGTACAATCGAGTCCCAATAAATGGACCGTTCCACGTCAAAAGTTACTCGATTTATAAGCAATATAAAAGGACCAATTAAATAAGAAAAATGTTTAAATATCTATTAAAAATTTGTAAAAAAAAATTAATTAGCATTTTTTAAAATTAAATGGGGCTCGCCTTTTCAAATAAAGAGATGGACCCCATTTGATTTAAAAAATAAAAAATATACTAGTTAATCCTTTAGAGGAATTTTTAGTAGATGTTCTAACACTCCTTAATTGACAATAATACATTTTTTATTTTAGGAAAAGGCTATTTATCATTTCTTTCTAATTAAGAGAAAAAATTAATATGCATATGACAACAAATGAAATATTATACTCACATTTGTAAGTATCGTGGGTCTACACGTAGAGCGGTTATAATTAACCGCTAATAATCGAATAATTAAAAATAATTAGATAATAAAAAATAATCACAACTGGATAATTAATTAGGCCGATTGTGATTACCGGCTATAAATATTGAAAAAATTGACTAATAACTAAGTAACCGGGTAACTTGATTTAATATATATATATATATATATATATAACCGGTTTTATTTTTAATATGTTAAAAATAAATTTAACAAGCAACTTGCTCACTACAGCAAACCAAATAACCAGTTTTATTCTTACCTTCTGTCTTATTTATTTTTTAATATGCAACAGAATAAATATTGATTTAATCAATATCAAACCAAATACCTTATTCACTACATCCTGTATGCCTTTTTTCTTTTATTTTTTAGATAGAAACACACACAACACTCATGGACCCTCCTTTTCTCGTCATATACGTCATTGTGAAACTTGCAGCTTCAAAAGCAAATAACCAATAAAAAAAAAAATAATTTCTTTCTTTCTTTCTTTTTGAAGATTAGTATAATTAAATTCAACCATTTTTTTCTATGTAAATTCAGCCTTATGTGTAATTTTTATGTTATTTCTATTTTGTGAAAGTATAAAATAACTCTAAAAAAAAATTAAAAAGTGAGTTTAAAAATAGTTCAAAAAATTAAAAGATAGTCCGAAATATCAATTGTTTGAAAATCGGTTACCGGTTTAAAACCGCATTAAAATCGGTTGGTGGCAACCGCAAATAGTCTATCGGTTGCGATTGTTTGAAATTAAATAACCGGATACTTCGATTGTGGTTGTCATTTGTAAAAAATCACCGCGACCACAACCGGTTATACACCCCTAATAAGTATGCCTCCTTATGCTCCTCACTTTTCCATCTTGTATGTCTCTACTAACAAACTAATCCAAGCTCTTTCTATTTCTTTGGTGTAAATAATTGCTTGCTTTTGTTAAATCTAAAATGAGTAAAATGTTCATTATATTTCTAGCTATCATTTGTATAAAAATACAATTATTTTTTTAAAAAAAAAAACAAAAACAAAAACTTTCCGGGTCATAGATTTTTTATCTGGTGCATAAGTATTATTGTTATTTTTTATATTTCCATTAAATTTAACAAAAAAATTCTAACAAAATAATGAAATAATGGCCAAATAGTTATGATAGATAATTGCAACTTTTTAGATGTAAAAAAAAGACATACACAGAAACAAAAGAAAAGGGCTATCATTAGACGTGGGTCCCCGTTCCTTCTCCTCATGTGCAAATAGCTTCAAACCTATGACAAGTATATAGTTGAGTCCCAACTCCCAAGTCAAAAGTGACTCGATTTGCAAAAGACTAATTGGCAATAGAATCGATTCAGCCCCATTGGCAAGGATGCCTCTCTTTTTTCTTTTTTCCTTTTGCCTTTTTCTTTTTGAAAGAAATCGAGCGAATCTCATATTAAAAACATCTTAAGTACAACGCTCAACTGAAATAATGTCAAAGGTAAAATTGGAGAGTTTTTTCAAGAAGATAATGTTCCTGAAGAGATAATACTTTATATGCGAGACGATAAGCCGTGCCATTTAGGCTACGTCTAACATGATTGACTATCCTTAATTGCAAACTGTACAGTAAGTCTTTGGGGGTGTTTGACAAAGAATTTAGATTGAGGTTAGAGAATTGTTGACTTTTGATGTGATATAAAGTGAAAGGAATATTATAAATTTTTTGTATAAAAAAGTAAAAAAATTTATTTTTTAGTGAGTATTTTATTTAAATGGTAATAAAAAGTGTTTGATGTGATATAAAAAGTAAAAAAAATTATTAAAAAGTAGTTAATGTAATATAAAAGTGAAAATATTTTTTTAAAAAAAAAAATCAAAGTTCATAAACAGTGCAATCCAAGTCCTTTGCCAAACGTCCCCTTTGTTTCCTCAATGAGATAGTCATACCAACTTCAATTGCTACCATCTCTTTTCAATGCCTGCATAACTTAAAAGAGCATAACCTTCTAAGATCACCTTGAAAAAACCTAATTCGCGACAAAAAGTTACGACTCACAAAGCCACCATTGCTCCTAGAAACCTTTCTTTTTCGTTAAAAGATAATATTTGCTGCTTTTCCCAACCCAACAATTAATCATTAGATCATAGCCTTTTTACACATGAGCAGTGAGCACATGAAGGGCGAATTAATAAAAAACTAAAAGGGACTATACATTCATACGAATTTAAAAATAAATTAAAGATTAAGATTAAATTATTAAAATATTAATTAAATTATTAAATTTATCTCATTTTTATCGATTTAAATTTTTGTAATAAATTGTGATTGAACAAAAGGTCTAATTTATTTAATTAAATAAGTTAAATTATAATTAATATACTTATACTTATTTCTTAATATAACCTAAATTCCCGAACATGATTGTGACCCTTACACTGGACCACGTGAAGAGCGAGTGGATCTAAAAAGGAACCAATTGGTATAATACTTTTCTTTATTAATTGCCCTTTGAAAGGAGGACAAGAAGGGAGGCAAAGTATATTCTGTTGTAGGCCCCAACAATGTGATCACGACACGTGGCTAAGCAGTTTAAGGCGCATGCCTTATGAAAACAAGCAGCTGTCGACTATCGTCAGATAAAGCAATATTTTTCTTTTTCTTTTTCCACAAGCTTATTAGTGGCTCTCAGTTTCTTGATAATAAGTTATTGATTCAGGCATTGGAGTGACTTTCGTCGGGCGTCGGCACACTCTACAAGCTTCTCAGCTCATCTTCATCCTTTTTTTTTTTTGTACTAGCACTCTTGATGGGTACAGAAAATAAGCCTACAATGGGAGACAGTCAAATTAAAGGCCCACGACTAATTAGGCCTATAAGGGCTCAAGAGAGCCTAGTATGAGGCCCACTGTTACTAAGGACTAGAAGGGCCCAAGAGAGTCCAAAGAGGCCTATAAAAGCATTTTTCATTCGATTCCTTAAAATAAAATTTTTTATATTTTAAGGAACCAAAATACTTTTTTTGAGAAATTTTGAAGCCTCCATTTGACTCCGAATTCACTCTTTACACTTCATTAAACCAATAAAAAATGATTTCTCTCTCATAGCTTTTTTCTTTTTCCAATTTCTTTTTTCCTCTTTTCTCTTTCATTCTTTCTCTCACGCCGTTCAAAAAAAGATAAATTTTAAAAAATATAGCAGAAAATACAAATGTTTAAATATATGGACATTGAAAAAATAATTAAAAATATATATTAAAATACAAAAGTGAAAGTGAATTCTTAATTTGGAGAGCTAGAGATAAGTACTTTGAAAAAAAATAGATAACTAAAATAGAAAAATATGATTTTTTTCTCAAAAAATAAAATACTTTTAAAAGCCTTATGAAAATGCTCTAAGTAGGGGTGTATACAAGCTGGTCCTGAGCGAGTACCTGTTGCTCGGGATCGACTTGTTTATTTTGGCTCGAGCTCGAGCTCGGCTCGAGCCAAATTTAATTTTTTCATACTTTCGTTTAAAAATAAAAATAAATTAATAAATTAAATTTATTAATAATATTATTTTACAAAAAAATTACAAAATTTGTCACCGGTGAGTAGAAGTTTTCGTGGGTTCTGTGTGGAGATCGGCTAGGCATTTGAATGTTGTCAGTGGCGACGCCGTGGTCCATCCGTTGCAGGCAGAGCCTTCGTCTGGAAAGCCTCCAGTGTGTAACATATGCGTCCAAGAGAGAAGTTTGAGAAGCTTTTTCCATGGAAGCAAAGTGAGAAGTCTGCAATATCAGACATGGGTTAGGACTTAGGAGGCTTAGAAGAAAAAAAAAAAAAAAAGCTTGTAAAAAAAAAAAAAGACAACCATTCAGACATGAGTTAAGGCTTAGAAAAAAAAAAAAAACAAAGCTTAGAAGAAAATGACATGGGTTAGGAGGAGCAGATGTATCAGACATGAGTTCGGAGCTAGGCTTAGAAAAAAAAAACGAAAATAAAAAAGCTTAGAAGAAAAAGACATGGGTTAGGAGGCCAGATGGAGTGCATGAGAAGTGAGAGGCAGGTGGTGATGGGTTGCATGCAAAGTGGAGGGCAGCTGTTCTTTGGGCTACATGTGTGGAGTAAATAGGTTACAGCTTGAGCTTCTAGAGTATTCTAGAAGCTGGTGGTTTTAGGCTAAGAAGTGTTGTGCGTTTTATGTTAAAATGAGCTGCGTTTTATTCAAATTTTTTATGTGCAAATAGGTGCGTTTAGGGAAATGTGTTTAAATAATGAATTTGGTTTTATATCTAGGTCTTTAATTAATGCGATTTTTGAAGAAAAAAAAAAATTAAGGGTCTGTTTGGTTTGCATAATAGACCTCTAGAATGAGATGACTATTTTTATGGAATAGTAATTCTTTTATTTGATAATGACTTATTCTAAAAAAATAGTTATTTTGTTAAAATAGGTCCATGAGAATAACTATTCTCTTATGAAGAGGAATACATATTTATCTAAAAAATGAGAAAAATAGTTGTGTTCCTAATGGAATAGACAATGTTTTCCCAAAAAAAAAAACAATTTTTTTTTTTTTATTTTCTATTAAACTTTAAAAAAAGAAAGAAAGAATGAATGAATGAACGTCGAAGCAGTAGGTGGCCGGCCACCCACAGCAGAATCCGGGGGTGGCCGCACCACCCCCGAAGCACCTCAGGTGGGGAACCCCCGAGGCACTCCGGGGGTGGTGCGACCACCCCGGTGCCATCGGGGGTGCCAAGACCACCCCTGATAACCATCAAGGGTGGCCTGGCCATCCTCGATTCGCAGCGGAGGTGGCCGCAACAACCCCCGAGCATCCTCCGGGGGTGGCCAGGCCACCCTCAATGCTTAATCGGGCTGGTCGCACCACCCCGAAGTGCCTCGTGGGTCCACCGCGAGGCGCTCCGGGGGTTGTGCGGCCACCCCTGGCTTTTGTTGTGAGCGGCCGACCACCCACAGCTTTTACCTTACTTTTTTTTTTTTTTTTTTTTTTTTTTAAAAAAGAGAATAAGAAATAATTGGATTTTTTTTAATAATTTTTTGGTTTAATTCTAATTAAGGTATTATGTGTTTTTTACCAAACCAATGAATATGAATAAATATTATAGTCTACCACCTTCTATTTCTATGAATAACTATTCATTTTTCTAATGAAAATACTCATTTCGCGTACCAAACGAGGTCCCTTACGAAGAGGAATAATTATTCCGTGAGGAATTAACAACATTTGCCCAAAATAAAAAAAGTTATTAATTTTGTATTCTCTTCCTGATTAGGGGTGGTGTGACCCACCCTGACGACCATCATGAGGGTCTTCGGAGGTGGTGCAACCACCCTCGTGTTGTATAGACCATGACCATTCACTAAAAATCAACGTTACTCTATAAAAAAAAATAATATAAGTTTAAAAACAAATAAAGAAATAAAGTAGGTTTTTTTTTAGTAATTTTAGCTCAATTCTCGTTAGAACATATATGTTGTCATCAAACCAAATAATATGAATAACTATTTAAATTCACCATTCACAGGAATAACTATTTATTTTCTTAATGGGATACTCATTCTGCATACCAAATGAGGAATAAGAATAATTTTTTGCTAGTTGATTATAGGGAAAATTGAGAGAGATTTTAGTGGAATTTAATGCAAAATTTACAATTTGAAAATGAAACCTAAATTTTTTTCCTTCCCAAATGATCCAATTGGCTACGGAGAAAGTTTGAATGAAATAATACCCTAAATGAAAAGAAAAAAACCTCATTGAAACTTCTCTCCTTAGCTCCAAAATATATCAAACTAGCCCTAAGTGTAATACTAAGTTAGTATATATTAATATATGAATGATCATAATATGTAATTATACTATTACAAATTAAGTTATAAATATAATTATATAACTATACTTATAACTTAATTGTTTAATATTTATAACTTAATTATGTGAACTCGTATTCTTAGATTATATCATTTAACGAACTTATATAATAACATAAGTTATATTGATAAACAATAATAAAAATAGTCAATAAATATTAACTAACCTATATGATAACATATATTAAGTTTGTAATATTAACATTCATAGATTCATAGTTAACTACTTTTTGGTTTTTGTTTTTTTTAGTAGTTAGTTAACTAACATTAATATGTTAGTATATATGTTCTAATTATATTTGCAAATTATGTAACATTGTGTATCGTATGAATTTATATACTTTTAATTATATCACATTATGTGACTATAATTTATACTTATAGGCTTATAGCTTAATTTATAATTATATATATTTATGATCACTATAAGTTCTAACTATTATAATTTTTAAATATTTAATGATAATACTTAGATCATATAATATTTATTAATCACATTTATCCTAAGTATATAACGATAATGCTTAGAAGTTAGATCATATGACCATATAATCTAAATATAATTATATTATCTAAATTCTAATAATAATACTNCCCGCCGGCTGCCGACGCCACTCCTGTGGTCTTTCGGTAAATATAAAGCACAGCCCAGGCTGATGCAACAGTGCATCAGCCTGGATCTGTGATGTGGTTGCATCAGCTTGAGCTGATGTATATCACAGCCCGTGGTCTTTTCCTATTTTGCACGTGCGACATCTGAATCTATCAACTCTCTACTAAGTTTGGGCGTGACGTCAACTGTAGCAACGTCAGTTCCTTGGCAAAAGCTGTTCAAGGCGATTCGTTGTGGTTTGGATAGATCTTGGAGCAGCAGCTGTTATTCGCCGAAGTTACGTACTCTCTAGCTCGTAAGGCAATACTTCTTGAATTAGCACTAATTTGGGCTGGGCCAACCACAAGAGAAGAGAATTAAATGCATAAACCCAGTCCAATAAGCTTTAAGCCCTTGAAGTGCCTAAAAGCCATCCACATCACTAGGGTTGTTGACATTGTCACTTCCAATGATTTTTATTTGGAGTTTTTAGTTTAGGATATAACCGATAATTTTTAATACAATTTGTAAATAATTAACGGGTTAGAATTAATAAATTTAATTTAATCCATTTTAACATTTCACCTATAAATCATACGGGGTGCACAAATGGCATTTCAAAAATACTCAAATATCAATTTTACGCAATTACAACTACACCATTTTATAGGCAACTATCCGAATTTTAGACTGCAAGTGGACTCACATTGTCCTTTCAACTCGTAAGGGCCCCTATTTATAAAAGCCTACTTTACCAACGTATAGGCCCAGGCAAAAAGAAAAAAGGAAAAAATGTAAGTAAAAACCAATTATTGACACAATTCTTGAATTTGATACGAATCAAGTACAAAATTAGTAGGTTATAGGGTTGAGAGGTCATAACCGTTTAATTAAATTGATCATATTCAGGTTGATTTATATAGTCTTATATATATACCTCAACATAATCCGAATCTAACCTAATATTTAAGATTAACAATTTTTTACATGATTTATAAACCCAACGCGAACCTAACATAAAATATGCGAATTAGAATTGAGAGATCTAATTAAATAGATTAAGTTAAAATTAACTTATATAATTTTATACTCCTGTTTATGCACAACGAAATCTCACAAGCGAACATAAATTACCAATCTTAACCCTATATTTGAGTGTCTCAAGAAAAAAAGTACCATCACAGCTAAAAAAAAAAAAATTGAAAGATGATCAACTCCCACATGCATTTTCAATTTCTTTGTTGTATGAAAGATGATCAACTCCTAAAGTACTTGCCCTCGTTAATTTGATACGGCAATTTGTTCTGGTTGGAAAAGTTTGAATGTTAGATAGCCTCGCAACTCTTCCATAGCGTGGAATGTTAGAAAACCTCGCAAATTCGTCGAATAGTGATTGTGATTTGATGCAATCGTAGAAGCACCAACGTGGCCCTATCATATAGGGTCGTTGAATGTTTGGTACTTAAGACTGTAGGATGGGCCAATTTTTTTTTTTTTTTTTTATAAGCTGTAGGATGGGCCAATTGAAAACGAAATCTTTTTACTTTGAAGTTTGAAGGTACCAGAACTTTTTGAAATAACAAAAATTTCATTGAGGAATTAAAAAATCACATCCGCATCCACAAATTAATTAGCATTTCATATATACACTTCTCTGTTTTACATTACAAGAACTCAGAACTCACACAACAAACTCCGAGAACTTTACACTCTTAACATTGATCGATGATCCTCTTAATCCCAAAAAGTCTTTATCCGGTGGAGGGGACAGCCGGAACCGGAGGGTTTAAGCCCTAGGTCGGTCTCGCCTAAGCATAGATGGTGTAGAAAGTCTGCAAAAAAGAAAGCACTAGGAGCACAAGTGCAGCCACCGCCGAAATGAACGACCATGGCGTATTAAAATACGTATACTTGAAGCTGGCATACTGCACATGCCAACTGTTCCCGTAATATTCGTGCACGTCATTGAACAATTTGGACAAATAACAGAGATCAATATCAATTGCCACGTCCTTGCCCAAATTGTTGATGAAGCGGGCAAGCTCCGCGTCGTTGCCAAAGTGATTCTCAATGATGTTGCGGTCGCAAAGAATCTCGACGTCCTTGGCGGTGTTTACAAGGCAATCCAAGAAAGTAGCGTAAGTGGTAACGTGCTTGGAGCCGCCGTTGTGGCACTGCTCGAATGCCACACAGTTCAGCAAGAAGGAGCTCATGAAATCGTCGATGGTTATCCTCGGCATCTCAATCACACCGTGCCTGAATTTCACCACCAAGAAGCTCTCCACCTTGCCCGGATTGTGCTGAATCCCCGCACGGCCGAGCTTGGAGACGCAGTGAATAATATGGGTCGGTGTGTTGCCCTCGTGTGGTGGCGAATCTTCATTGTGCGGGATAAAACTTGACCGAACTAAGTCAAGCAAATGCAAGCCTTTGAGATCGTGGCACGCCTCTATGACTTGGTCGGGTCTTTGCATTATGTTGTTGAAGAATCGCATGGCGAGCAACGACAAGGACAGACCGGACTCCTCGTCAGGCGTTTTGGATGTTTCAAACAACCGTTCAAGAACAAAGAACGGGATCTGATTCTCGAGTCGGAGAAAGTCCCTGTAGAAAAACGGCAATATCCACGCCATAGTCACGAGAGGATCTTCAGGCTCGAACAGGTTCGTATTGTCAACCTTGCGAAACAATTCAAGTATAAAACAACCATCAAGAACCATCATTTCGAGGAACTCATCGGTGCCGAGGTTGATGGTTTCTGAATAACACTCTCTGGCATCCTTTTCGAGTGGGTGTATGCTTTTCAAGTAGTCCTCTAAAGTTATACCTTTGATTTCCTTGGTCCTGGAGAGTAAGGAACGGAGGTACCGCCACTTGTGCTCCTCCATCATTTGGAGGTGAGGCTGGCCGTGGTGGTAGGGCCCGATGGAGACTATACGGGGCTGGTACGACATGCCGTTGATGTCGATTAGGCTCTGGGGGACTCTGAAGATACAACAAGTGCTTCTACCGGCGGCTATGCTTAGCAATTGTGGGGTGGTCTCGGAGATCCTCTTTTCCATCTGGGCTAGGTGGTCCTTGTCCACCTCCCAAATCTCGACGACGTGGCTTGCTTCATCTTCTACAGAGTTGTTTCCCATCGTAGATTTTGGAGTTCTCGACTATGGGTTTCGAGTTGAAGCTGGTTTGTGGCGGACGGAAGTTTTAGGAGGACATTGGAAGGAGTGTGGTGTTGAGGACAATTCTGGTTGAAGTTTCTTCTCCCCCATGAAGTTTCTTGGTTTGAACATGTTAGGCACCCCCATTAAATGACAATGGCACCTGGCACCCCTCTATCAAAATTTGGTTTTTGTTTGATATGTTAGCTAGGCACTGCACTAGACGGGACACAAGTCATTTAATTGGCCATTTGATATCATCTATATCATATGGAAAGGTCGAATGCTTCTCATATAATAAATAGGAAAAAGGTCATATACTCTTCGACGTGTGTTGATAATGGCTTTTTAAATTTTTAACTGTAATAATGTCTTTTAAAATTACTAAATAATTATTACTATTTTTTTAAAGCTAACAAAAAATAAAAATAACTTTATAAATTTTTTAATAAGACAAAAATATTTTTATAAATTTTTAAACAAAAATCTTTATATTTTTTTTAAAAAAAATTTAAAATTTAGCCAATTGGGTGGTAGTGTTTTTTGTTTTTATTTTTTATTTTTAGTTTTACTTTTTTTTCTGTCCATATGAATTTAAAAATAATAATAATAATAATTTTTTAAAATAATTTTTTTAAAACGAAAATATTTATTTATTTTTTAAAATTTGAATCTTTTCAATTGGGTGATAGTATTTTTTTTTTAGGTTTTTAATTTTATTTTTAGTTTTATTTTTTTTTAAAAAAATTATTTTATTTGTCAAGGATATTTTCATCATTGACGAAATAGTGACAATTATTTAATAATTTAATGTCCCACTTGCTTGAGAGTTGAGACCTCTCACAATTAACTGCTCCATTGCATTGCAATGAAAACAGATAATTGAGCGAGAATTTGATCCACGTTGTACAAGTTGCAAGCACACAGATCCTAGGTTGAAAGGTCGTGGTGCCAGGCAAAGGCGTTTGAATGGTAGTTCGACCTCAACTCGCGGTGGTTCTGGATTGTTTGGTAGCTTAATACGGAAGCCTGGACGTTTCAAAGTACGGACTATAATTTTGGCAGGGACTTCCAAGGTGGAACACAAATAAATCTGTAAATCTATTAAATGCTCAGAAAAGAAATGTAAATCCGTTAGACCTAACTAGTGATAATATTTGTTTACTTTTTCACTTCAGTTCTTCTATTTGTATGAAGAGAAATGTTATTTTTTTTATTTCTCTTCCTTCTCTCATTTATTTTCATTCATATTTTTTTTCAAATATACCATTATAAATAATCCTTCATATATATCGTGTTTTGGAGTTCAATTCTTCTTTCCATTTTATTAATTTTAAAAATTTCAAAAGTATAAGGGCGAAAGACATTTGGTTGAAATTAGAAGATAACCCAAAGCAATTGTAGGCAGCAGCCCATTAATGATTTAGCAACTACATGAGCTTTATAATTAATTTCCCTTCCTTCCCACTTTACAAACTTCCCAAGACCTTCAAAGCAGAGAGGGTCTAAATAATATCTCTCTAATCACGGGAGCCATTTGCCAATATGAAAAAAAGTGCTTGAATTTTGAAAGCCATAATAACGATCTATGAGTCTCTTAAAAATAAGGGAATTATATAGCCACAAGACGGCCAATTTTGAAATGAATAAATTAAACTGTATGTGCTTCTCCCAAATTCAGATTAGCAGAGAAAGGGAATAAAACTGCATCAATCAAAATCTCTCCTTTTTCATTGCTGAAAAAGAGAGAAGTAACAGATAAAAGAAGATATTACAGCCAAGTCAAAATTTGCTTTCAAATAACAGGAGAAGCTTTCCAATTCTCACCTCAGAGTACTAGTAACTAAAGTTTGTTTTATTCACTAAATATAAGAAAAATTTACAAAAAAAAATTAAAAAAAAAAAAACACCGGTAGCAAATGCCTTATAAAATTTGTTCACTTTCTTAAAACATTAAATAGCTACAGTACTATCTAATGCTTAGCTAGCCAATGAATTAATATAATAGTTAAATACAAGCTACTTAATAAACAATAAAATAACAAAAAAGGAAAAAGTGATAAAAAAAAAAGAATAAAATAATAATAATGAAATAGTATTTAATTAATATATAAAAAAATAAAGAAATTTATTGTGAAATATTCTTTTATAGAAAAATAAAAAGTAATTTTGTTCCTTAATTTTTTTTTAAAAAATTAACTATCTACTGATAATGATTTTATTCCCGTCTACTACTCGAATCCTCTCCGTCCAATCAGTGTAAATATAAGTGCATATTTGTCTTTTTCACATTTTTTTGGACAAAATTATCCTTAGTTAGACTGACTGAAAACCCTCTCGTTCAGATGACTGAAAAGAATCCCTATGCCTGCTCATGAGAATGCACATAATATATACTTGCTGATCTATAATAAAAGCTAATAAATGGCCTTAAATGGCCTTTAATTTATGTCTAAGAGTAATGATTTATATAAAATTGGGCTGATTTGAACACTAAATCAGTTCAGGTTTTTCCCTTGTATTTTTGTGGACCCCACATCAAATTTTAGATTTTTTTTTTTTAATCCTAAATAGCCTGGGTTGATTTACTGTTCAAATCAACTCAGGCTTATATAAATCATTACTCTATGTCTAATTAAACAGGAATAGGATCCTCTATGGTCCATGTGAATTGAACTGGAGCCGGTTCACAGTCCAGATTGTTTTAAAACAATCCAAAGATATAAACAGGCCACGTCATTTAAAAAAACTGGCTGAGGCGTTAACTAACTGCCACCTCATTTAAAAGTCCTTAACGTTTCTTTTGGGCAGATTTAACGTACGTTAGACTAGTTAGAAAACATAAACGAATAGAAAAAGACAAATCAAAGATTAAGAAAAGACATACCAGAATTAATGGGAGCAGGAAAATCTCTTTGGCTTGTGGGGAAAGAAGTTGCACATGTAAAGGAAAATAGAAGCTACAAAGGAAAACAGTCCAGTCCAACCAATACTGAACTTTATAGAAAGAGAACGAAGCGGTTCATTTGGGGTTTACTCTTCGGGTCATCATTTTTTTTCCCATATGCGGGGCTAAAAAGAAGTCATAGAGTCAACGTTAGTGATAAATTCTAATTTTAATGGTTATTGAAACTTTATTTAAGTCTGGGAACCAAGATTAGAATGATTAGATAAAAGAACCTGTAATCCTTAAAGCAAACTTAGAAGAAATCATATTTGAGTGGGATATAATAGACCATGTCGTCTTAGGAAGCCAATTCCAAAATATGTGGGAGAGTGATGCGAGAACGAAGGCTCTGTTTTGCACATGAAAACAGAGGTGAACAAAGGAAACAAATGGAAGTGAAGCGAGATATCTCTTTTAAGATTAGATCCTTGCATATGGTTGATGAAAGATTTAATATACTTAGAGAGAATTTGAAGGCTTACTTTTGTTGTATACGTTCATGTCTTTAAATAGACTACAAATAAACTGAAACTCCTATGTTCATGGAGTTTGTTCTATCGATAATATTCTATCTAAAATATTAAATACAAATTTGAATAAGTACAATCTAATCTAATCATATACACTTCAAAACAGAGTTTTAAAACTGATCCTACCGTGGAGCTGTTGTAGTAGAGACTCTGGTTCAACTTCTACTTCAGTAGATGACGTGGAGATATGCTTAACAGTTGATCCATGTTTGAAGATGCTCGATATTGCGTTCTGTGTTCTGCGTTCATTGTAGCTGATTGAAGATACCTAGACGCTGAGGTCGGGGAGGAGGTCGTGGAAGTAAGAGCTTGAAGCGATTATCAAGATTGATGGGAAAGATTTGGCTGATTCGAGAGATTTATTTGCTATTTCCTAACAGGGTCGCAATATTTCATCATCCCAGGCAGTATATCAAGTAAAAAAACGGACGCCTCACCGTCGAGGCTTGGCAGTGGTGAGCAAGCTGAGGCTGTTGAGGCTTGACAACCGCGAGCAAGCTAAGGTAGCTCCAGTAAGGGTGATAAAGGAAGAAAAAGATTTGGGTTTGGATCCGATTCCATGTGAGAGGGAATTTGACGTTCAATCCGTACATGAAGTTTGAGACACCGTTAACTTCGCTTTGAAATGTCGTTAATGCGTCGGCCAATAAATGATGTGGCCCGTTTTTATCTTTGGATTGTTTTAAAACAATCTGAACCGTGAACCGGCTCCGGTCCACTTCACATGGACCAGAGAGAATTTTATTCCAATTAAACAATATGTGCCATATGACCCGCACTTTAATAATGGACTGAGTTTTAAAAAAAAATTGGTTTGGAGGAAGTTTATTTGTCACATGCCTTTTTAATAATATTACTTTTAAATTTGTCATTATAATTGAAAAAAAAAAAAAACATATATCTCACATATAAAAAAACACACGTTATTTTTTATATATTAAAAAGAAAAGTAAACATACTCTCTTTCAACTATCATTCTATTTTGTCATTGAGTTTGGTTTGGCCACTCCCTAAAATAGCTTTAAGGGAGGCCGAATCACCTTCAAAATGACCACGGGGTGATCGAACCACCCCCTATTGACCAAGGAGGTAGCTCAACCATCTCTTTGATTTTTATTTTGTTCTATATAGTTTTAGATTATTTTTTAAAAAATTTATAAAGATATTTTTATCTTATTAAAAAAGTTGTAAAAATTAGAGCAAATTCTTCCATCCAATTTGAAAGAAATATTTGTTTAAGTAGGCAAAATTTGGAGGCCGCACAATGCCGTTGCTCAGTCTATAGATTCCAGAGAATTGTCAATTTTTTGATAAATCATGAAAGTTCAACATGAAAAATTGAGTCTAGTTTTCAACACAAAAGACTATTGGTAGATTAGTTGGACTTTTTGGAAGGTTATTCTGGCGCTTTCTGGTAAAGGCGGCGGTTCATCGTCCTTATAATAAGATTCATAATGACTGTCATTGGAATTTTCTTGACGAAGGTTGTTTATCGGGGGCATGAATTTTCTTGGAAAACTTTATCCAAACCGCGAGCGTGCCAACCCAAAAACAAAGAAAGCAATGCTGCACATCACTTTTTTATTTATTTTTTAAATTTATTATTAAATTGATGGACGCACACTCACATTAATTTAATAATAGAATTAAAAAATCAATAGAAAGAAATTGGTAAAGAATGAATAGAAAGAGAGCACATGTTTTTAGATTAAATCCCTCAAATATTTTATTAATAAACTATCTTAAATAGTCAAAATAACTACAATTAATCTAATTCTTTCTTTCTTTTTTTTTAATGGAAATCTTTCATAAATTATTGATAATAAGTTAAGAGTAAAAAATTCTTACAAATAATAAATTTTAGCTATTATCAATAGCATAAAGTACAGATAATCAGAGCACAACGCTATAAACTTACAAAGTCATAGAAAAAGAGAAAACATAACTATAACATATCTTCCACTCACCCATATAGAACACCAGTTAAAGAATAAATATACTCCAAACAGACTAAATTTAAGACATGAATAGCTCAAAATCACACTAACTTTATTTATCCAGTTATGAGACATAGCTTCCCACACTGATCTACTCATCTTCAACCCTAAATGTCAACTAAAAAAAAAAAAAAAAACTGCCCTCAACGCAAGGGCATGGACAAAAAAAAAAAACAAAAACAAAAACAAAACAAAACGTAAACAGCAAAAAATCCCAAAAGATAGCGACGCCGGCGGTTGAAAAGACAGTGAAAGACGGTAAGAAGTCACAGCCCCAGAACATGAGAAATATTAAAAAAATAAGGAAATAAGAAAGAGATTCCTCATCTTCGGCCGCCGCTTTTTTTGGCTTCTCTCTAGAGCGGCTAACAATTAATCCAATTCTAATTCTAATATCAAAACCAAATCCAACTCAACTAATAATCCCAATATGAATAATAGTCCTAATATAAGAAAAAGTAATATCTATGGAATTCTAACACAACTCACATTAATTCATATTAGAAAAATGACACACTAGAAAGGCTTGAATTAATATCAAGACCTGGATTTTACTTTTTCACTTTTTCTAGAACTCTGACGAATTCAATCCAAATTTCATTTCCCGAATTAATTCAATAAAACTCAACTAATTTCTCAAAATATTTAGTATATATCATTATAGAATTTGATTGGGTTGATTCAAATAAACCATTCCTTCCAAAAATAACCGAGTTGTACGGATTTCAAATATTTAGACCCAAAATTATACTATTATGATGAACTACACTAAACTAAATCAATGCAAATTGATTGGTTTAGTCTTCTGATACTCAATACTATACTAGGATTCTCTCCATTTCATTTGAAATGGAGAGTATTAAATTAGTTTAAATTTATGGGTAAAACTATTATTTGAAATGAAGAGTATTCAGTTTTAAATAATTTTATCCCTAAGTTTATACTAATTTAATATTCTCTATTTCATTTAAAATAAAAAAGATCATTTTCTCTCAATGACACCCTTACCTGTGTCACAACTCATAAGTTCACAAATGAAAGTGATAGCGCAAATTTTCTATATATCTTTTCATATTCTTAATTTTGATCAAGCAATTAAGTGAGAAATTATGTTTGTTTGGCAAAAATTTTTTAAAGAGATTTTTATGTTTTGGTTGTCACGTGAGGTAAAGATAAAATTAATTTTAGATTTTTGTGTTTTAGATTATTGTTAAGGGATATGTTTGGTGTCTTATCCAAGCATCCAACCTTATCTAATTTACCTCTTTTTTTTAAAAAAAATAGTTATGAGTTGAATGAAATTAAATACTTTAGAGTAGAAAACCAAACATTTTTCTATTGTAAATGCTTAAAGCAAAAATTATCCTAAAACGTGTTCAAACAAGCCAATTTTGAAAAGTCAACTCCGACATGCATTTTCTCTTTCTTTGTTGGATGAATATGTCGCATTAGGCCCGCGTTTGGTAAGACAATTTGCCCAGCACGCTAAAAGGACAACAACGTTTGTCCGGTTGGAAAAGTTTGAACGTTTGATAGCCTCGCAAATTGTGATTCCATGCAATCGTTGAAGCACCAACGTGGCCCTATCATGCAGGGTCGTTGAATGTTCGGTACAAGTTGCAAGCACACAGATCCTAGCCTATTTAAATTACGGACTAAAATTGAGTGAACGCACACCGCAAAATTATGTGTACAGCAAGGGAGACCTAGCCCTGCTTGCTCGAATACTACTAGACGTCGTACAACTTCCATGCAAATTTAATGGACTTGGTCCACTCCACATGCATGAACCTCAAAAACCAAGTCTACAACTTTGAGTGGTTCAAAGTTCAAATGACGTATCACTTGTCTATTTTTCACACCCCTTAATTCCTTCCTATATAAACCAAAGCCCACCCCATAGGCTAACCATAAACATAGCCTCCACTTCCAATTTCCTTCAACGCAGACAGAGCTATTGAACCAGTGTCCATTTCCTTCAAATTCCATCTGCTCGTAAGCAAAACAAGTAGTGCGCGCAACCATGGATCATTCTTCGTTGCTTCTTCAGATTCCTCAACCCTCCACGCCCACATACAGAAATCAGATTCCTCAACCCTCCACGCCCACATCCAGAAATGGTGTGTCTTCCAACTCACCCATGCTTCGAGACAAATTATCACCGCAACTTTACAAATTTAAACCGAACCCCAAGCGACTTTCTCGATCCACAACAACTCTTCATTGCCACAATGATAGTCCCAAAATTTTCGAGTATCTTGACAGAGTTCCAATTGTTCGGGATCACAGCGGCAATATTCCAGCAACTCCAACGACAAGCAAAAGAGCAGTGACAGAAGAAGAGACAGAGGAGCTAAGCAGAGGAATCTCAGAGTTGCATTTGAAAGGTCGTGGTGCCAAGCAAAGGCAGTTGAATGGTAGTTCGACCTCAACTCGTGGTGGTTCTGGATTGTTTGGTAGCTTAATACGGAAGCCTGGACGTTTCAAAGTACGGACTATAAATTTGGCAGGGACGTCCAAGGTGGAACACAAATAAATCTGTAAATCTATTAAATGCTCAGAAAAGAAATGTAAATCCGTTAGACCTAACTAGTGATAATATTTGTTTACTTTTCACTTCAGTTTCTATTTGTATGAAGAGAAATGTTTTTTTTTTTTTTATTTCTCCTCCGTCTCTCATTTATTTTCGTTCATATTTTTTTTCAAATATACCATTATAAATAATCCTTCATATATATCGTGTTTTGGAGTTCAATTCTTCTTTTCATTTTATTAATTTTAAAAATTTCAAAATTATAAGTGCGAAAGACATTTGGTTGAAATCAGAAGATAACCCAAAGCAATTAATTGTGGGCAGCAGCCCATTTATGATTTAGCAACTACATGAGCTTTATAATTAATTTCCCTTCCTTCCCACTTTACAAACTTCCCAAGACCTTCAAAGCAGAGAGGGTCTAAATAATATCTCTCGAATCACGGGAGCCATTTGCCAATATGGAAAAAAGTGCTTGAATTTTGAAAGCCATAATAACGATCGACCAGTCTCCTAAAATTAAGGGAATTATATAGCCACAAGACGGCCAATTTTGAAACGAATAAATTAAACTGCATGTGCTTCTTCCAAATTCACATCAGCAGAGAAAGGGAATAAAACTCCAGGCAGTCAAAATCTCTCCTTTTTCATTTCTGAAAAAGAGAGAAATAACAGATAAAGAAGATCTTACAGCCACGTCAAAATTTGCTTTTAAATAACTGGAGAAACTTTCCGATTCTCATCTTAGAGCACTAGTAGCAGATGTTCTAAAATTTGTTCTATTTACTAAATATAAGAAAAATTTACAAAAAAAAAAATACAAAAAAGCACTTGTGGTAAATGCCCTATAAAACTTGTTCCATTTCTTAAACCATTAGATAGCTACAGTATTACCCAATGCTTAACTAGCCAATAAATTAATATAATCCTAAAATACAATCTACTCAATAAATAGTAAAATGTCAAAAAAGGAAAAAGTGATAAAAAAAAAAAGGAATAAAATAATAATAATGGAATAATATTTAATTAACATATGAAAAGAAAAAAAAAATTATTGTGAACTATATTTTAATAGGGAAATAAAAAATAATTTTGTTCTTCAAAATTTTTTTTTAAAAAAAAATTAACTGTCTACTGATAATGCTTTTATCCCCGTCTGCAATTGGGATACTCTTCGTCCAATCAGTGTAAACATAAGTGCATATTTGTCTTTTTCACATTTTTTTTGGACAAAATTGTCCTTATAGTTACACTGACTGAAAACCCTTTCGTTCAAATGACTGAAAAGAATCTCTCTTTTTATTACAATTTTGCCATGTAAAATGGACTAACTAGACACTCTCAATTTCAAGGGATCATTTTTCACATAATATATACTTGCTGATGTATAATAAAAGCTAATAAATGGCCTTAAATGGCCTTTAATTTATGTCTAATTATACAATATGTGCCATATGACCTGCACTTTAATAATGGATAGAATTTTCTTTTAAATTGGTTTGAAAAAAGTTTGTTTCTCACATGCTTTTTTAATAAAGTACTTCTAAATTTGTCGTTGCAATTAAAAAAAAAAAAACACGTATTTTTCACATAGAAATGAACACAACATTTTTTATATATTAAAGAGAAAAGTATACATACTCCCCTTCAAACTACCACCCCCTTTAACCATTGAAATTGGTTCGATCACCTCCAAAATGGCTTTGGGGGGAGGCCGAATCACCTCCGAAATGGCCACGGGTGGCCGAACCACCCCCTATTAGCCAAGGAGATGGCTCAACCACCTCTTGGTTTTTATTTTGTTTTATAAAGTTTTAGATTATTTTTTTGTTCAAATTTATAAGCATATTTTGTTTTATTAAAAAAATTGTAGAGTTATTTTGTTTTTTTTTAACTTTATGAGAGATATAAATATTATTTTAATAATTTAGAAATAACATTGATATCATTAATAATTGAAAGACATATTAACAATGAAAAAATAGTTTAAGAAAAATATCTGTAATTTCTCTATATTAAATTAGAGCAAATTCTCCCCATCCAATTTAAAAGAAAATATTGTTCTAAGGAGGCAAAATTTGGAGGCCGCACAATGCCGTTGCTCGGTCTATTTGGTTCCAGAGACTTGTCAACTTTTAGATAAATCATGAAAAATTTAGTCTAGTTTTCAACACAAAACACTATTCGTAGATTAGTTGGACTTTTTGGAAGGTTGTTCTTGCGCTTTCTGGTAAAGGCGGCGGTTCATCGTCCTTATCATAATCACTGTCATTGGAATTTTTTTTAAAGGGTTTGTTTGAATATTTTTTTAGAGGTTTTTTTTTAGGGATCTTTTTATAATTATTTTTAATTTTTTAAATTAAATTGGAGCCCACCTTTCATTGAGAGGTGGGCTTCAATTTGATTTAAAAATAAAAAATAATTATAGAAAAACCTCAAAAATGACCTCTAGAATATGCACAAACATTTTCCTTTTCTTAATGAAGGTTTTTTATCGGGTGAATGAATTTTATCGGAAAATTTTAAAGGGTTTGTTAGAACATCTTTAGAGGTCTTTTTAAGGGTCTTTTTAGATTTTTTTTTTTAATTTTTTTAATCAAATTGAGGCCCACCTTTCATTGAAAAGTAAACCCTAATTTGATTTAAAAAATTTAAAAAAATTATAGAAAAACCCTTAAAATGTCCTTTAGAAGATGCATAAGCATCTTCCAAACTTTAACTATACAGCTAGCGTGCCAAGTTTGACAACCCAAAAACATAGAATAGCAATCCTACCCATCACTTTTCTATTTATTTCTCATTTATCTTTTTTTATTGATTTTTTAAATTTACCATTAGAATAGTAGACCTATATATAGCTCACATCAATTCAATAATAAAATTAAAAAATTAATATAAAAATATTGGTAAAAAATGAATAGAAAAATTAAGTATCATTTTTCAACAAAGAAAGAGAGCACAGGTTATTTGATTAAATCCCTCAATCTTTTATTAATAAACTATCTTAAATAGTCAAAGTAACTACAATTAATTCAGTGTGTGTGTGAATCTAAAACTTTTACAAATCATGAGCTTTAGCTACCATCAGTAGCATAAAACACAGATAACCATAGTACAACGCCAAAAAAAGAGAAAACATATATATAATATCATCTTCCGCTCAACCTTGTAGAACACTGATTAAAGAACATATCTGCTCCGAACAGACTAGATCTAAGACATGGGTAGCTCAGAATCACACTAACTTTATTAATCCAGTCGTGAAAAATAACCTTCCACACTGATCTACTCCTCTCCGACCCTAAATGTCAAAAAACAAAATCATCATCAACCCAAGGGCATGGACAACAAAAAAAGGAAAAAAGAAAAAGAAAACACAAACAGCGAAAAACCCCAAAACACAGTTGCACCTGCAGTCGAAAAGGCAGCAAAAGGTGGCAGGAAGTCACATCTCCAGCACATGAGGAAGACAAGGCCAGCACATGAGGAAGACAAGGGGGAAAAGATCTCACCTCCCTGACCGACACTTTTTTTGGCTCCTCTCTCTGGAGCGGCTAACAATTAATCTAATTCTAATTCTAATATTAACCCAAATCAACTCAACTAATAATCCCAATCTGAATAATAGTCCTAATATAAGCAAAAGTAATATCTATGGAATTCTAACACAACTCACATTAATTCATATTAGAAAAATGTCACACTAGAAAGGCTTGATTAATATGATCAAGACCTGGATTTTACTTTTTCACTTTTTCTAGAACTCTGACGAATTCAATTCATATATTCATTTCCCGAATTAATTCAGTAAAATTCAACTAATATCTCAAAATATTTAGTTAAGATTTTTCTACAACTGCTCAAGAATTCAAACATAAATGACATGTTCAAAACATATACAGATAAATAATTCAAAGCTTAAAATTCTTCCAACTTGTCATGCATGCGAGGATGATGAAATAAGGTGCTGAATAAGATAAACATGAGTGGTTTGAAATAGTTGTGATAGCTGCAGAATCCATAATACCCGGAACACTTGAGTGGCATGTTATCTTCAGTCATAACGGCTGGTTTATGTATTCTAACACCTAGAACTTTTTGAAATAACAAAAAATGTCATTGAGGAATCAATGAATCACATCTGCATCCACAAATTAGCATTACATATATATCCTTCCCTATTTTACATTACAAGAACTCAGAACTGAGAATTGACACAACAAACACTGGACATCTCTGATCCTCTAAAAACTACTACCAATCAGTACTGTTTATTGTGTGTAGCTAGGGGAGGCGGAAAGGGAGGGTTTAGCGTTAAGGTTTCACATAATAAGACTGGATTGTGTAGAAGGTCTGCAAAAAAGAGAGCACTAAAAGCACAAAAGCAGCCATTGCCGAAATGAAGGACCATGGCGTGTCAAAATACGTATACTTAAAGCTCGCCCACTGAACATGCCGACTTTTCTCGTAATAGTCGTGCACTTCATTAAACAACTTGGACAAATAACACAAATTAATATCAAACGCCACGTCCTTTCCCAAATTGTTGATGAAGTGCGAAAGCTCGGCGTCGTTGCCAAAGTAATTCTCAAGGATGTTACGGTCGCAAAGGTACTCGACGTCCTTGGCGGTATTCACAAGGCAATCCAGTAAAGTAGTGTAAGTAGTCACGTGCTTGGAGAAGCTGTTGTGGCACTGCTCGAAAGCCACACAGTTCAGTAATAAAGAGCTCATGAAATCGTCGATGGTTATCCTTGGCATCTCAATCACACCGCGACAGAATTTCACCACTAAGAAGCTCTCCGCCTTGCCCTCGCTGAGCTGGATCCCGGCTCGGCGGAGCTTCGAGATGGTGTGAATAATATGGATGGGGGTGTCTCCCTTGTGTGGTGGCGGCGATTTTTCACCGTGTGGGATAAAACTTGACCGAACTAAGTCCAGCAAATGCAAGCCTTTGAGATCGTGGCAGATCTCTATCACTTCTTCTGGTCTTTGCATTATGTTGTTGAAGAATCGCATAGCGAGCAAGGACAAGGACGGGCCGGACTCCTCGTCAGGCGTTTTTGAAATTTCAAACAACCGTTCAAGAACAAAGAACGGGATCTGATTCTCCAGCCGGAGAAAGTCCCTGTAGAAAAACGTTAATATCCACGACATAGTCACAAGAGGATCTTCGGGCCAGAATAGATCCGTATTGTCAACCTTGCGAAACAATTCAAGTATAAAACAACCGTCAAGAACCATCATTTCGAGAAATTCATCGGTGCCGAGGTTGATGGTTTCTGAATAACACTCTCTGGCATCCTTTTCGAGTGGGTGTATGCTTTTCAAGTAATCCTCTAAGGTTATACCTTTGGTTTCCTTGGTCCTAGAGAGTAAGGAACGGAGGTACCGCCACTTGTGCTCCTCCATCATTTGGAGGTCAGGCTGGCCGTGGTGATAGAGTCCGATGGAGACTATGCGGGGCTGGTACGACTTGCCGTTGATGTCGATTAGGTTCTGGGGGACTCTGAAGATGCAACAAGAGCTTCTACCGGCGGCTATGCTTAGTAATTGTGGGGTGGTCTCGGAGATCCTCTTTTCCATCTGGGCTAGGCGCTCCTTGTCGACCTCCCAAATCTGGACGAAATAGGGAAAGAAAAAAAAAAACATACAAAAACCAAAAACCAAAATAAAAAAAAAAAAAAAAAAAAAAAAAAAAAAAAACACACAAAAACAAAATGTGGCATTGCTTCAATCTTCCACAAGATTTGCTTCCTCACGTAGATTTTGGAGTTCTCGACTATGGGTGTGGAGTTGAAGCTGGTTTATGGCACCATGAAGTTTTAAGAGGTGGCATAAGATTTATTTATTATATATATATATATATATATATATATAGATATATATATATAATATATATATGCAAATCCATAACCAACGTCTCCGTTGTGTCATATCAGTTTTAAATGAAACCGAGATATTATTTGGCAAAAGTCCAAGTAGCCACTATTAACAATTTTTAAAGAATTAGAGAAAATATTATGGCAATTTTAAATTTTGAAAGATATTATTAATTGAATGGTTAATTAAAGAGGTCGGTATACAAACTTTTCCCATTTATTTTATAAGGTAAAGCTGATGAACCCCCAATTAAAAAGTTTATTCATTCTAAGTGCTAAATAGAAGCACTTGTATGCTGGATAAGGATTTAATTGGCATTTTGTGATTCAGCGTGTACCTCGATCTTTTTATTTTTTTAAGGATTTAGTTATTGTACTAATGCAGAGTATTAAGCCGAATCGCCGATAGTCCATTCCTTACTGATTTATCCTGGAGAAAATGAACAACACTTATAATTGAATTTTGTAATAGAACGTGCGTGCCAGCCATCACCCATGTTCTCATTGGGTTTTGTATTCTCCAATCTCCATCTTCTGAACCAAATCCATGTAGACTAGTAAAAATTTCGGTTTTGCTTGGTATGTTAAACTATCTCTGATTTTTTCTAAGCATTAAACTATCTTTGATTAAGTTGACTTAATTGTCTCTAAGATATTCTACAATGTGGGACCAGGAGCTGCACTCTTCTTTTCTTTTCTTTTTTTGCCTTACTAAGCAAGATGGAGACCCATAAATCCAAATGGCTGTAGATGGATTAGCTTAGGAAAAAAAAACAAAAAAAAAAAAAGGCCTGCAGATGGATTAGCACTACATAATAAAAGTCATAGTATAATGGCAACAAAAACAAGGAAACATCTATGCCCATATGATAAGAATTTTCAATAAGTTTTTGTTTAAATTGTTACTTATTTTGACAGTATATATAAGAGAGCTCACATAAAACTCACTTATCTAAATAAGTGATTTATTCAAAATTTATTTCAATATGTGAGTCTTATATAAACTATCTCACAATATACAATTTATATTATTAACAATTTAAACAACAAATTACTGAAATTTCTGATCCATGCAGAGATAACCATCCTCATCAGGCTTAATTTGTTGTGTGGTCCAAAATCACCGGGAAAATTTGGTTTTGGTTTGCATGTTGGGCACTGCACAATTAAGCTTTTTTTTTTTTTTTTTTTAAGCAAAAGAGGGAAAAAGGGCGGAGGGGGATACTGCACAATTATGCTTTGATTGCTCCGTTTGATCTCGATCACTTTCGAATCGACAGCATCTGTGCATATGGGCTTTTGGGTCGCTTAATCTGAGCACTAGAAACAAAGCAATCCATGTGTAAATGAGACCCTTCAGAGCCGATCATCGTCTCGCTATACAATTAATGGGCTTGGAGCAGTCCTCTCAAAAACGATAGGCCCATTAAGTCGCCCATTGTCTCATCGTCCAGATTACAGGGCTTTGCTTGGTAAACGAGAAGACAACGGTTGTAGACTAGGAAACAGCACATGTTCATTTCATTATTAAGAAAAAAATACTCAATTAGTTTAGTTTACCTAATGTGTAATTGGCTCTTTGTGATATAAAAAATGAACAAAAGGTTCTCGAAGCATGTCAAAAAAATAATTTATTCTTTCTAGACAAATTCTGTCTACTAACTTAACAGATTCCGTTAGTGTAATAGGTCAAAAGCAATATAATTGTGATACATGTTGTATTTAAGTCAGGTTACACTAACAGAATTTATTTTGTAAATGGACAAAATATGACTGTAAGGTATAAATTGTCTTTTTGACATATTTTAAGGTGTTCTGAGTTTATTTTGATCTCACAATAAGTTAATTGTAAATTAATTAAGTAAACCAAGTGAACTAATTTTGCATTTATTTTTATTTTTAAATTGAAAAAAATATTATATAGTGCACCTCATCTCATTCCTTTTCCTACCTGCCTTTCTCTTTTGCTTGCCACTTTGGATGAATTAAGCGACTAGAACATTAGTTGCCCGCGTTTTTCACGGCAATTCGTCCAGCAGCACACTTAAAGAAGAACAAGGTTAATTAATTTGTCTGGTTGGAAAAGTTTGAATGTTAGATAGCCTCGCAACTCTTCCATTAGCATAGAACGTTATGGTTGTGATTTGATACAACAGTAGAAGCAAGTAGCAACGACGGAGCCCTATCATGCATGGTCGTTGACTGTCTGGTATTTAACGATTAATGTAGGATGGGCCATTTTTCTTTTTTTAAATGAACAAAATACTTTTTACTTTGAACGTCCCAGAAATTTTTGAAATAACAAAAATATCATTGAGGATTTAATAAATCACATCTGCATCCATGCACAGATCGATTAGCATTTCATCTATACACTTCACTGTTTAATCTCACATTACAAGAACTCAGATCGGATCCTCTTAATACTATAACCCAAAAAGTTTTTATTGTGTGGATCGAGGGGGATGCAGGAACGGCAGGGTTTAGAGCTTAGGATAGATAGTGTAGTAGGTCTGCAAAAACGAAAGCACTAAGAGCACAAGCGCAGCCACTGCCGAAATGAACGACCATGGCGTCCTAAAATAAGTATACTTGAAGCTGGCATACTGCACATGCCAACTGTTCCCGTGATATTCGTGCACGTCATTGAACAATTTGGACAAATAACACATATTCATATCAAACGCCACGTCCTTGCCCAGATTGTTGATGAAGCGCGCAACCTCGGCCTCGGTGCCAAAGTAGTTTTCAACGATGTTGTTGTCGCACAGGTACTCGACGTCTTTGGCAGTGTTCACGAGGCAATCCAAGAGAGTAGCGTAACTGGTAAAGTGTTTAGAGCTGTTGCGGCACTGCTCGAACGCCACACAGTTCACCAAGAAGGAGCTCATGAAGTCGTCGATGATTATGCTGGGCATCTCAATCACACCGTGCCTGAATTTCACCACCAAGAAGCTCTCCGCCTTGCCCGGATTGAGCTTGATCCCCGAACGGCGGAGCTTCGAGATGCAATGAATAATATGGGACGGCGTGTTGCCCTCGTGTGGTGGCGAATCTTCTCCGTGTGGGATAAAACTTGACCGAACCAAGTCCAGCAAATGTAAGGCTTTGAAATCGTGGCACCTCTCTATGACAGGATCGGGTCTTTGCATTATGTTGTTGAAGAATCGCATAGCGAGCAAGGACAAGGACGGACCGGACTCCTCGTCAGGCGTTATGGAAGTTTCAAACAACCGTTCAAGAATAAAGAAAGGGATCTGATTCTCAAGCCGGAGAAAGTCCCTGTAGAAAAACGGCAATATCCACGACATAGTCACGAGAGGATCTTCGGGCTCGAACAGTATCGTATTGTCAACCTTGCGAAACAATTCAAGTATAAAACAACCGTCAAGAACCATCATTTCGAGGAATTCATTGGTGCTGAGGTGGATGGTTTCTGAATAACACTCTCTGGCATCCTTTTCGAGTGGGTGTATGCTTTTCAAGTAGTCCTCTAAGGTTATACCTTTGATTTCCTTCGTCCTGGAGAGTAAGGAACGGAGGTACCGCCACTTGTGCTCCTCCATCATTTGGAGGCTAGGCTGGCCGTGGTGATAGGGCCCGATGGAGACTATACGAGGCTGGTACGACTTGCCGTTGATGTCGATTAGGCTCTGGGGGACTCTGAAGATGCAACAAGTACTTCTACCGGCGGCTATGCTTAGCAATTGTGGGGTGGTCTCGGAGATCCTCTTTTCCATCTGGGCTAGGCGCTCCTTGTCCACATCCCAAATCGTGACGACGTGACTGGCTTCTTCTTGTACATATTTGCTTCCAGTTCCCATCGTAGATTTATGAGTTTTAGACTTTATATACATGGAAGTGAAGTTGAAGCTGGTGTATGGCCCTGTGTAATGGATGTTTTAGGAAGGTGTATGGGGTTGAGTGCAGGATGTGGGTTTGGATCATCGATGAAAAGCCTGCAGGTTCAAAGTTTCTTCTCCCCCATGAAAATTTGGTTTTGACTTGAAATGTTAGGTACTCTCATTAAATGACCATGTTAGTCCCCTGTATAAAAATTTGGTTTCAGTTTGAACTTTTACGCACTGCACTAGATGGAACCCTGATAATTTATATGTACATTGATAGTTTATATTTTTAGTAAGGAGTTTAAACGAACAAAGCTATTTGTAAACATATTCGAGACCGGCTCGATTAAGATCGACTCGTGCTCAAATCGGTTATTATATTTATATGAGCCGTTCGTAAACACGAAACTAGACTCAATTATTAAATGATACAAACTCGTATAAATTTGGCTTGACTCGTATAAATTCATATAAACTCGTATAATTTTACTTTTATTATTTTTAACTTTATAATGAGAACATGTTAAGTATTTACTAAAATAAAAAGAAATGTTCTTTGTAATATAATAATTATAAGTTAAATTATATATTGTAATTATGAGTCTGTATATTAATATATGTACTTTTGTGTATATATAAGTGAGTTTATGTATTGCTGTCTACAACTTGCACAATTCGAATCTTAATGACAATAGATTGAAAAATTAATTTGTTCATTCAAAAAACAAAAAGAAAAAAAAAAACAAAACAAAAAAAATAAAAAATAAATAGGGGAGGATGCCAGCAAAACGGTGAATAAGGTTCCAACGTTTTAATCTTACGAGGCACAATTAATCAAATCGCCACCGAAGAATCATGAAAAAAAAAAAGTCACTAACATTTAATCAAAACCATAATTTAATGTGTACAGGGGTTTCCTCTCTAAATCATGTTCAAGATTAGTTTATTAGATTTATTTTTAATTTGCTATAACTTTAAAACAATAAATTTTAATATAATTAATAACTAATAATTAGTAAATTTTTTTTTTTTAAAAAAATATTAAACATAATGATTATTAATTTATATAATTAAAATGGTGCTTGGGATAATTTAGGGGGTAATTAAAAAACTAAAATAATTGAAAAATAAAAAATAGTATTTGGGGAATAGGATTATTTTGTTCCGTGGACAAGTAAGGATAAAATCAGTGGGTTCAGAAAAAAATTAAAAAAAAAGATGCTACAATGTACATATTAGGGATTAAATAAAACTACGATTAGTAGAATTAATTTAAGTAGGTGATACGGGAAGGAATTGATGATAAGGATTGAAGTTTATTACTTTAAGGAGATGATATATAATAACACAAAGGATATGCAAAAGGTGTATGAAATGGGCGGATTTATATAAGAAGAAAAAAAATAATATATATATTTTTTTTTTTTAGGAATGGGATAAAAATTTAATAAAAATCCAGGATGATGAAATGTAGAAATAAGACTGGACTATTGTTTATATTTACAATTATGATTTAATGTATCGAATATTGTGATTAGGCTGTAAAATATTTATTAATAATATATGCATATTATTTTTTCTACTAAGGTTCACTTCTTTCAACATAATGATTTCCTGTTTAAAACGAAATCATTTTACATTTCATTCTGAAAATAAGATTGATGTCTAACTCGAACTGGAAAAATAGCGAGGCACCAAAAAAACAAAAGTCAGGTAATTATGAAGCTACGACGAAATCTGGTGGTTGTTTGGTCAATTCTAATGATTAAATAGGGGGGTGAATTTAAATGAATTATAATTTAAAATGTGAATATTTTATGAAATTAAAAAAGAAAATTTGCCAATGAAAATATTTCAATCTGACTAGATTTTTAGTTATACAAATCAAATGGAAAAATAAGTAGACATAATTAAATAAAGAGGCCTAAATAGTTTTTGATAAGGGTTTTTGATCCAAAAAAAAAAAGAAACTAATTTTTCTTATTTGGTGAGAACTAAAATAAAACTGACAAAGTTTTTAGTTATTGTGGTGTAAAAATATTTTTCACAATATAAATAAAATTAATAAAAATCACATAATTTGCCAGATATATAGCGTTACTGTCATCAAACAATTAATTAAAAACACAACCACACAAGAACTATAGCCATGGAGGATTACTGCAACCGAGGGAATGCCAGTTCTTTTTTTTTTTTAAATTGATGGAGGTGAGTCTCAAGAGAGGGAGTTGTAGGAGCTGCAACGGTGGGCCGCAGGCAGTCGTGATA